>NW_010580872.1:26126-60524 GCF_000705375.1 Tinamus guttatus | reverse complement strand
CTGCATGGGGGTTTCATGCACTTGATTCCCTTGACACAGCTGCCGTTCTGGGAGCTGTGCAGCCGGTGCCCCGCATCCCGCCCGCCCTCCACGCCAAGGATACAGGCAAACTGCACCATGCAGCGTGTCAGCACACGGCCCCTCGCTTCCAGGCACAGCTTAACTGAGACGGTTCCGGTTGCTCACTGGAATATAAAACGATTTATTAATGACAGGAAAATCTGCACTCTTGAATATGTCCCAAAGCAAGTTGAAAGTTATGGAGGCAGGGTCATTACCATGTGCTCTGTTAGCAAGACCTGGAAAATAGATCTTTTAACTTTAATTGAATTTCATAAGTTGCAACCTGGCCTTTAACACAGAGGTTTCATTTTAATTTATTATGGACTGGGGCATTTGCTTTAGGTTCACAGATTTTGTCTTCGATGTCGTTGAAGACTTTTTACCCCAGCGCGTTCTGGAATCTAATGCACAAGCCCTAACAAGAAAATCAGCATGATTTTACTTTAATGTTTTCTAATTTAGATGTAAGCGTGCCCAGCAGGGACCAAGCGCCTGACATTTTTCTGCCTAAAGTTGTTCAAGCTGCCTAACAGCCAACTTGGCGAACTTGGCTGTCTGAAGCTGAACAGGAGCGGGGATGTTGCAGAGCATGCTGAGGAGCTCTGCATCCTCAGTGCTGTGGGTTAACAAGCTTCCGTCGTGACCTTGAGTCTATTGCCAAAGGCTCAAGTAGTACTTCCCCCTGCTCAGCCTCCACGATCATCTTGTTGGGCAGGCCCTTCCCCTGGAGCACAGGGCTCCTGGCTTGGAGGGGAACGGAGACTTGCATCAACTTTGACAGGAATCAGTTCAGTGCTGCAGAATGGGGTGTTTCCAGGGCTTTATTCCCAGGTGGTTTGGTGTGGGACGTGGCATTCCTCATTCTTGCCACCTGCCCTGAATCAGGCTGATGATGAATGGACCTTTATCTTCCTCCCTCAGAGCCTAATTCTCAGGGCTGTTGCTCTTCTGTGGTTTATGAAAATTCCCCCCTTGCCCCTTTTCATCTGAAACTGTGCTGGGGATGTAAGAGTCTTTATGACACGATATGCTGAGCAGAAGGCAGTTTTCTCATGGTCGGCTCAAGCTGGTGATGCATGATGTCTTAGAGCAACATGACCTTTCAGAACATGATTTTTGCATCATAAGAAGGAGCTTTTGGAAGGACTTCTGCCTCTGCTGGTGGCTATACCTCAATGGTGAGGTAGGACGGGGTTTTGAAGATATATTTTTTTTCCTTAAAGAGTTTTTTTCTGTGGCCCTTTTACTGGAGTGAATTAGGATCATGCCTCTTCTTACAAAAGTCCCATCTGTTTCTACAGTATATCTTCAGCATGCTGAGTCCTTATCCTTGCTGAATTCTGATGGCTTAATTCACTTTTTCCTTTGCCTAAATTTTCTGATTTGCAAGAGGAGAGTTCAAGGGGGTCCTAAGAAGAATTGGGTCAAGCTCTGAGGCAATGTTTCACTTCACTTTAGGTCTCATATTAAGCTGATCTTATTTCTTATTAAACCCTCTATAAAACTCTGCCCTGGTCAGTATTCCAAACCTCTTTCACACAACTACTCAATTAACTGTCTCACTGCTATGTTTCCATTACCTGGAAAGGTGGGAAAGGAACTGTGAATCTAATTTAAGAGCCTTAAAAAATATATTGTAAGACTGTTGAAGGACAGCTTTAGAAGCTGACTTGAATTTTTCAAATAGTGCCACCTTCTACTGGTGAAATAAATGCTTTATTTCTAATTTGCTTAACAAAGCAAGAAAGAGACCACAAACAAAACTAAATGCTATGGTTGAATATTGAATGCAACTTGCTCTGCTTTGCTGACCCTTGGGAATGCTGGCAGTCTCCATGTTCCCGTTCTCTGGCTCCAGAGATCCGGGTTCATCCTCCTTAGCTCGTGCAGTGCTGGAATCCTCTGTGGCTCCTTTCCCTGTGGTGCATCCAGCCAGTCCCGCTGCCGGGGACCGGAGACCCTTCCGAGCGCGGCCGTGCCCAAGGACAGGGTCTGACATCACCTCGGCTTTGCTGGGCCTGATGGAAGGTTTCCAATCAGCCCTCTTGTTTTGGTTCTTTCATGCCATGTGTGCAGAAATATTTGTTGACTTTAAAAAAAAAAAAAAAAAAAAAAAAAAAAAAGAGAGAGAGAGAGAAAGGCATAATTCAAGCTGAAATGGCCCATGGAATTGTAGCAGCAGACCATGCAGTTTTAGGGCACATTAAATTAGGCCCCCAAAAAGCAAGCTAATACTTCAAACACGCTGGAACTTACTTGTTTCCTAAACAAACATCTATTTCATATTATATTGTTGTTGAATTACTTACCTACAGCTCAAAAATACCTGTATTATTTGTACTAGCTGCCTTTGCAAATACCCAATTAATGTTCATTTATTTCTCCACTTATGTTGTGGAGATTGCATTATGACTTTATCAATTGGCTTTTTTTCCCCCCCAAATAAACTTATTTTGATCTAATTCTTAGTGTCATGTTACAGATAAATGAAAGCAAAGGCCCCCCATATTGCACGTGAGATGTGTAATACCCTGGCTGTAGTGTAATGCCTTAAACAATCAAGCTAAATATGTCAGGGGACTTCTTAATATGCTACGCTGATGAAGCAAGAGTATTAAATTTATCCAACCATGAAGAAGACTTTGATTATCACACACCTCAGCTGTGCTGCTATGTGTTGACCACAAGAAAAAATACAACAGAAAATGAAATGTGATTAGTTCCTGATGGATTGAAATGCCTTTAGTACATGTGACATGGAGGGAATTCATATTAAGAGCTTCCATCAAGAATTTTTTCGTATCTCCTCCATAGCATAATGAATCAATGTCTCCTGAGTGTGATAACGTTCTTATCAATAGCTGAATGGAAGCACATGGGATGGTGCAATTACTGCAGGTTTATTGCTTGCTCAGTTAAGTGAGACACTCACGGTGCTCGTCTGAGGCTCTGCAAACAGCCAGAGTGGTCCTTACTTTGGGCAACAGAAGCTGTGATTGCTTCATGTGAGGTTTTTTTTTATTTTCTTTCTTTTGTTTCTTTTTTTTTCTGGTAGATTTGACAGTGAAGATTCAGAAAATTGATTAAGTTGCAAGATTCTTTTTACATTGTTTCAACTGAAGCTTAACAGAAGCCTAGCTTGAAGAGCTTAGGTGTTTTTTAGGAAAAAAAAACCCATAATGTGTTTGAGTGAGACATGATTATAATGTGTGAGAGCCATTGTCATTAAACGGGAGAAGTTATTAGGAAACGTAAAAGGCTCCTAATTAGTGGCGTGGCTTTGGCACCCCGCGGTGCTCGCTTTGCTGGTCCCGCGCAGGCTGCGCTCGCAGAGCGGCGGTTTAGCCGGTTTCCTCAAAGAGGAGCCTCGTGCACCCGCGCACTCCCAGCCCCTGCGGCCCTTGCAGCTCCGTGCTCTGCTTCCCGGTGAGCGGGGCCAACGGGCAGCAAGTGCCAAGCTGGGCTGGAAGTGCCCAGCACCGTTAACCCGCGAGGAGCCGGGACCTGCGGCCGGTTCCTCTCGCGCACCCACCTGGGAGGTGGGTTTAATTGAGGAGTTTAATTCCCTGGGCAATGCAAATGGTCATGTGTATGGTCACCTCAATGGTATTTTTATGGCCCTCCATTAAACCGTGAGGGGTGAACAAACGGTTTATGATTTTCATGCAAATCATGTCACATTGAGCTGGCTGCTCGCCGCAAGTCCCACGTATGACAGATGAGAGCACTTGGGAATTTGTGTATTTTAATGGTGTTCGCGCTGAAGATGATAAATACAGTCTTCATCGAGCAACTTCAAGGTTCGCTTTCTTTTTTTTTGAGAGCTATGCATATAGCTAAAGCCCATGCAACACGGATAATGCTTTGCTGCAAGACAGACCTCGGTGCACAGCACAAATACTTCTGCAGCTCCCATTGCTCCTGCCAGACGAGAACTGTGACTTTGGCTTTGCGATGCTAAGCCGAGGATTGCAGTCCAAGCGGGTGGTTCTCCTCCTTTCCAGGGGCCTGGTCTCACTTGCACCCTCCAGCCTTGTTACAGGGCATGGCGTGTCCATGAACAGAGACCTGGGCCAGTTGGAGGTAGTTCAGCGATAAGATCACGGCATGAGCATTGGGGAAATGGCAGCACCTGAGAGGCTGAGCAATGTGGGAGCCAGCAATAACCCTCCTGCAAGTGTCCTCTAGCCCTCAAGCTAGAGTCCTGCAACTTTCACGGGACTCTGGCTTGTAGGTATTTTATTTTCATGTGAAAAAAAGCCCTTTATTTTGTTCACGACAAATTTATTTAAGGTATAAGGGGCTGCCTCCTGTGCCAGTTCTCGCTCAGCAGTGGGGAGCTGGCACTTGCTGTGCCCGGCTGGCCTGGCAGCAGAGCGAGGACAGACAGAGGGGAAATGTGACAGATCCCCATCATCACGGAATGATATCTGCTGGTGGAGAGGCAGGCAGGTTCGGGGCTGTTATTCCTTTTTTTGAGATGGGGACATCATTTGCAACTTCTTGTGAAGAGAGAAGTCCCATGACAGGTTTCAAGTCTTTGGCACAGCTTTATAACTTTATCAAAGCAAAGCATCAAAGTGAGAACTTCCTTCCGAATAGAAGGGAAAAAATAATCAATAGAAGCACAACAAAATATAAGATCAGGATAATCGTGTTGTACCATCAGAAAGGTACTTTTTTTGTGCTTTTTGTGATGTTTTCTTCATGACAGTTCAGTCTCAATGGCACAGTGAAAATAACTTTTGTGTCTTATGATTGACAGGAAATGTAAATGCTGGAAAGCAAATGCCAGCAGGAAAGAAAAAAAACAAGTTAGCTCACATATTGTATACCTTAATGTTAATGCAATATTGGCTCCAACTGATTTTTCGTGTAAGCTAATGGGTAATTGGACCCATATGGCACCCAAAAAGTGCAAATTTGGGTTTTCAGTATGCGAAGTTACCTGGGAAACTGTCTGTTTTGTTGCTTATCAATATTCAGTGCTCTTGCCAAGACAAGATAAAGGAGCAGGATGGGAACTTGAGAGAGCTATAGATAAAAGCAGACCAATAAAAGCACCAGCAGAGTCTGTGGCTCTGCAGCAGCTGCTCCCAATATCGAACTTCCATCCTGACCATCGTAACAGGAATAAACGTTGGCTGCATTTTCCACAAGAGCCCAAACTCGGGCTTGGAAGAGCCCGCATGGAGACCCTGTGGCCACCCCTGCCTTAGCAGCCCAGGCTAGACCCGTGTTTCAGTCGCTGCCCGTGAGCTGAGGGTGCCAGGGGACGGCGATGAAGCCGCGGGGCATCCAGGGCTCAGTCCTGCTGGGGACACTGGGCACCCGTGGACGCCCACGCGGCAGCGCGGGCAGCTCCCGCTCCGGTGGGCTGAGGATGGGGCTGCTCCGTGTGTGCGGCGCCGCCGGGGAGAATCCCGGCGTTAGCCGTTCAAGCCAGCGCGGCGGAGGGGCTGAGCGCGGCGCACGGCTCCTGCTCACACGTGTGTGCGCTCCGGGACGCGCCACCAGTGCAGCTGCACTCTAACAAACTGTGCAATGTCGCATGTTCCGAAGTTTGTGGCAAATAATTTTAGGTACGACTCCTCCCTCACTCCTGCCCCCCAGCAGCAATGCTGCTCTACAATCTGTCTCTCTGGGAGACTTTACATACAGACAACGTTAAAATACTTTGCAAGCCTGACCATAGATATGCATAGGTGTGTTTTTTAAGGAGAATTTGCTTTGTTTTGGCACTGTACATGCCAATGGTATCTCTACAGGACCATTTCCCAGGTACTGGAAAAAGGAAAAGCTCAACACACCAGGCATGTAGCATTTCTGAAGGTTAGTTGAGCTTTTGCACTAGTAGCGAGGACTGGAGTTTACTGAGCAAGATAATTCTGTGCGATTCCCTTTGCTCTGTGAGAACAGTCCAGCTCTCGAGGCAGCTGCTGCCATGAGCCAATGCCTCTGCCCCATCATCTCAGTTACCTGCGCAAGTCAAGGGAGGTTTTCATGAAAAAAATCTATTGTCATTTTAATCAGGTTGGGTTTAAAACATCATATAAATGACAGTAGCTTTTTTCTTTAAACGCTGAAATCAAGTGTTCCAGTAGAGATTATATGTTTTGTTTCAACACTTCTGTAAAGGAATATTGTTGATGTGAAGCTTTTAAAGAGCTTGTCCAGACAAAATAATTAGTGTCTCCGCTCATACTTCAAAAGAAAAGTTTTGAAGATCAAAATCATAACAATATTTTGATTCCGTTAGATGAAAATCTTTTATTAATTCTAATGGATGCTAGAAGCTGTTAGAAATTGTTTTTATTCAAAAAGATGAGAAATATTTCATTGAAGCAGAAAATGTAAATTCTGCACAGATATTTTGTGAATTATCATCTAAGTGGCCAAGTTTTGCTTTAAATTCAGCTAAAACTAAAATTATTAGCTCCAGTTAGAGAGAAAAATGAATGTTTCAAAATAGGATACTCCCAAAATAAGCTACTTCAAGTTATAATATTACAAAAATCATTATCCTGGTGATAAAAGTGAATGCAATGAGCTTCCACATGGGAACAAGGAAACTATGTTTTTTTTTTATCTTTGGACTTCAACATTTATTAGGCCAAAGACATGTGTATTTGATTACAGTGTGCTAGTTGCCTGGTACAAGTTCCAGAGGAGATATGGGGCAGGGGTGGCGTTGGGAAGTCGCCCTGCAGGATCAGTTCCAGCAGTGCAAAACCACGACGTGGTTCCTGCTAAAAACTAGGGCTGATGTTGGCAATCCCTGTGCAAGGACATGAGCAAGTTCCTGCCAGGACTTGGTCTGCTGTTTTTGCTGCCCCCGTTGGGCACGGTGTCTGTTGGGAAAGGTTGATAATAAACCTTCTATCGGGAATCTGTTTGCTGAAGAACTGTGTCTTCTAAAGGAAATAAGATGCAGTATCTATAAACTTGAAAAATTTTAAACACTTCTTTCTTTTCAAAAAAAAAAAAAAAGTCAACAGTTTTCCAGGATTTTTTTTCTGTAAAGTTTATAACATCCAATGAGAGTATGGATAACTTTTTCCCCTTTCTGGAGTCACACTTCCCCAGCAAAGGGGACTGCAGTCTTTCCGGAGTGTGTCCTGTTCCTCTAGACACATTTTAGGAGCACAGTGTGCACATGAGAACATTCCTCTGCCTGAGCCGTGTCCCTGTTAGAATCAAGGAAAGGCCAAGGACATCTCCAAAGTGCTGGGATCTGTGGCTTCCAAACCTGTGTTTCCATCCTGAGGACTGGCGGCAGCGCCAGGCTGGTGCTGGGGTTTGATTGTTGCTCTCATTAGGACGTAGGTGCTGATGTGGAGCTTCCTGACTTAATTAATAGCTTGAACCTTGAATTCCCAGGACCTCATAGATGCAAGGAGGATGTTCCCTCTGGATCTGCAGTCTACGGATGGCACCTCACACCAACTACCCCTTAGGCATCTGGTGCCCCAGCGTGTTCCAGGTGCACTCCAACCCCACACATCTGCAAATGTTCTGCTTCCTTTTATCTCTGTTGTGTTCTGGAGGAAATAAATACACTCCCGCAGACAGAGATGCATCCTACCATTGACCCTTCCAGAGAAAAAGGAATTATCCAACTGAGTCTTGAAATAATTACATTTATGACATTAACTGCAGCTATTCAGAAAAAATATCAAATGATTCTTTGATTTTTAAAATCTTTGACAGCAGTGTTTTATGAGGGAATTCATTTATATTAATGGCTCTAATTGGAATGATCAGTTACATAGGGACATATTAATTACATCCTCATGAGGATGAGGCTTGTCAAAGAAGAGTGAATATCCATCTAATGAGAGCCACTGGGGGCAAATAGGAACCTGCCTGTCCGTGTGAGGTCTGGGTGACCAGCAGGGCCTGAGCTGCATCCACGATGGGAAAGCAGCACACAAGGTATTCAAGTGCTTAAACGCTTCCAGCGTGATAAAGTGAAGCATTTAAAATGCAAATTGACGTGCTCCACACACAAATGTCTTTTGGAAGGATGCCTTAAATGCTGCTAACCACAAGGCATTACCATTCAGAATCCGTTTGGAAGAGCCAGAAGTGAAGCAGAAAAACGTCAACAGGCTGAGAGATTGGAAGTAATGAACCATCAACCCCCAAGGTGTCAGTTATGGAAGGAAAAAAGTAAAATGTAACAGCCAAGTCCAAATACCAGTTGCAGATTTAATCTGGGATCTTGGACACCGCACTGATTGATGTCCCCTCCGAAGGCTCCTCCTGCCCCCCAGTTTGTGTTGCTGCCCTCCCTGCGCGTGGCCTTGCTGGCGGGGGCTCTGCAGGGGCAGACGGAGCAGCCTGCACGTCGCAGCCTTGCTCCTGTTCGGTGGTGACCGCCTGGATGTGCTGCAGGTGGTAATCAGCCTAAACAATCCTCTATTAATTTCACCCCATTGCTCCTAGCTGTTTCTCCCCTCTACAGCATAAGCAAATCCCTCGCATTCTTCCTGCCTGCACCTGTCCGGGGTGTTTGCAGTGACATTCCTCAGACGTGTTTTCTCGTCGCTGAGACAAATGCCTTGTTCTCAGCGTGCATCTTTATTCAGAGGTTCTTTGCAATGGAGAGGACCTTGCACACAGCTGCGGGTGGTCGGGACTGCCCGCTCGGAGGTCCAGGTCCAGGGCAGGCCCGGCAGGAGGTGCGGGAGGACCCCGTGTCCGCACGGAGAGCAGCCCTGCTTGTGTCCTCCGAACACCTGAGGCTGCTGTCAGGAGAGGATCCTTCCCGGTCCCTCAACCCTCCACCTGTCGTGACAGCTGCCGATGAGGTGACAGCGCGAGCCGAGCGGGACGAGCTGCGGGCTGTCAGCCGGGGCAACTGGGGGGCTTGGAGGGTTTAATTTCAATTTGAAATGATTTTAGATAGGAAAAAAACCTCATGAATGATAGGGTTATAACAGCAACTGACAAATACAGCCCTGTCACTTCATGGTTATTTCCCGTTCACCGCCTCCTCACCTTCCTTCCTTTTAATGTTGTACATGCTTTTGGAGTCATCTTTCCATCTGGATTTTTAACTTCCTGGCTAAGATGTGTTCTCCGTGTTGTGTTTCTGTAGAGCAACAAAAGCAATGGGTCGCCAGTGACCTGGCTCCCTGCAAGCTGTAACTCATGGGCTCAATTTAATCCCCAGAGAGCAGATGAATGCGGTTGCACATCGTCGCGGTCGAGCGAGGGTGATGCCCTTAGCTCGCACGGAGGAGCAGGGGTCGTTTTACCATGGTCAGGTAGCCACTCCACGCAGCTCAGTAGTCACCGTGGTCCACGGTAGCCAGCCTGGCCATAGACTCCGAGTTGTGCCAAGTTTAGTAACGTAGCCTTTCATGAGGCCTCTCATGCTTTAGTGGGGGAAAAACTGCAGACTTTAGGGGTTTCTGGTGTCTGCAGTTCTACATGAGATGGACTCTGATTATAAAGTAATCATCGCTCAGGAGGTTTGTAATGAGCAGTATTGGAGCCCTCCCCAAGTTCCTGCTCTCTTACTTGTGGTTATTCAGATAACCTGGTGTTAATTGTGATTGGAAAATGATTGAGACAGCAAATGGTGGGACTATTGTCTCTTAACAATGTAGCAAGCACCTCCTTGGTTGGACTGCTCTCTGTGTTCATTGCTGGGTAACTCGGAGCTTAGGAATACGCCAGGAGTGAATAACACGTGTGCTGAGAGCCCTTTCTGCAACTGGAGAGCAGGCGCGTGGGGAGCCGGCCCCTGTGCACAGCCGGGGCCTGTGCCTGCCGTCTGCTCTCCAGGACGTAGCCGGAAGGATCGGATCTCAAGGACGGAGCACCGTGTTTTCCATCAGTCTGA
This sequence comes from Tinamus guttatus, assembly GCF_000705375.1. Next base: position 50,608 of record NW_010580872.1, on the reverse strand, counting down.
CCGCTAGGACTCCACTGCTTGCAAAGCCACTGTACGGCATTTTCCCATTTGAAATTGCTTCAGTGGGAAGTGAATTAATAAAGACTTTCTTAAAGGCACATGCCAAGAACCTGTCAATATTTGCCTGACACACACAAAATCCTGCAGATTCCGGGCCTCGATCCCGGCGTGCCCAGTGGTCCCGCTGCATCTCCAGAGCCTTTCCCTGCGGTGACGTTTAACTGGCAGCTCCCTAAAGGGCACAGGGCACGCTTGGGTTTCACAGGTGCCTTAGCAAGGGCTTATTGACCCTTGTCCATCCGTCTGTCCCTTGGTCCAGAAGCCCACTGCACTTGTGCACAGACTTCTGTGCCTATGGTCTATAGGTATTTTAATTCTTGTGCATTGCACAAAACTGTGTTTGATCTCCTACCAGAGCACCAGTATGAGATGCATGACAGTCCTAGGCTATTATGGATTTCTTATCGCCTCAGGAGATGTTAACCTAGGTGGGTGGTAGCCTTCTGGTGCTCGTCCTCATGTAAGCAAGGTGAATATGGCAACTCCAAAACAAACAACCAAAAAAAAAAAAACTTGAAAAGTGTTTGTTCAGTAATTTTATTTCACAGCTTCAGTATTAGCTTCTCTTTCCCCTCAATCCATTTTCAGTACATAAGAAATTTCTTGTACATTAATTTCACAAGTAATTGCATACACAAGTAATTTCTTGTGTATGCATTTATGCATCACATAACTCTCTCAAAATATGCACTAAAAAGAATGTTGGTTTTGGATCAAGACCCTGTAGTCATTTAAGTTTCTCCAGATAATATAAGAATAAAAATATCGCAAGCCCGTTTGGAAAGATAAGGACTCATCTCTGAATGTAAGTTTATAATTCATGACCTTGCGCTTAGCCACTTTGCGGCTTTGCATTCCAAGCGAGGAGAGGGGAGATCAGTGCAAGGCAAACCCCTGCGAGCCCCACACCGTGCTGCCTCCCGCTGCTTTTCAGCACAAGTACCCCTCAAAATAGAAATAATTAAAAATGGGTATTTATCATGCTAAGAGTGGGAGCCCCATGGGAGCTGTGTTGATATATGTGTCTGCATCCTCTTATTGAACCTTCTGGAGAATGCTCCTTCCTGTGCATTCACGGTATCAGTTACACGAGGTGGGCGTTGTGAGAAGCAGCTGGTTTAAAACCAGCTCCTGGGTGCGCGGATGAGCCGTGTGTGCAGCCAGGAGAGCCCAGCGCCGCCGCGGCCGGAGCGCGCGAGACAACGGCCCACACGATAACCGCAGGGCTGGGCAACGGAAAGGAAGGTGTGATGAATGAAAAAGTCCATTTCAATGGAATAATACCTAATATTGCAACTAAAATATGGCTCAGCATAAAAACCTTATCTCTGACCCAACACCAAACCTCTCGTTTCCCTTGGCATGCCAAAACATCAATACAGAATCAATTGCTTCTCGGCAAGATTTTGCATCACTGCAAGTTTAGGACAAGCTGCCACATACAACATTAGTAATTAATGCCTGCACTCGGTGTTCTCCCTTGGAAATGTATTGATCTTCAGTCTGGAGGTGCCCATATTATGGCCAAAGGAAGAATTGCTGCTTAAGTGTGTTTACGTAGCTGATGTTGCCCAAGAAGAATCATAAGGAAAGATTGTTTATTTTCTTTCAAGCTTTATAATGAAAATTCTTTTCTTATAAAAAAAAAAATCAAAGAGCAATAATTGTTTTCCTGGGCTTTTAAAGGAGTAATGAGCAGTAAACTCAAGCAATTATTCGCATTCATTACTAAATGTCATTGTTAGACAACTGCATGTTACAAAGAGAAGAGACAGCAGCTCATGGCAGAAACTTCGGTCCGATTTCCTACTCTGCAAGTCTCTTTCTGCAATGTGATGCTTGAATAATTTTATGCACTGCATTTCAAATCAAGTAGAATTTCCTTGATATCTATTTGACTATGAGTTTAATTGAAATGCTTCTTATACCATCTTGTGTGTTAATTCAACCAGCAAAAAACCCTATGTGCTTCTAAATGATACAAAATTAGATAGTATATCACATTTTAAACATGATATATAATGACACTAAAGAATTTGTATTGCCTTCAACATCTCACTACCTCAGAATTTGCAATTCCCATCATCCACAACAATAATTATTCCAGCAAGAGCACATTTAATTAAACGTCACTCTTTAAACCCAAGAAACAAGCACAAGGTTGAGCATTCAAGGTGAAACCGTCCAGATTCTTTGGAGGGGTAGAAGGAAAGGCTCCCTCAAAGTTTTGTCAAGCATTTCATTACTCCTGATGTACCTGCAGGATAATCACAGTTGTAGCATGTTTTATTATTATATTCATTTTCTATTTAATACACTGCTATTAGTACTAGGAAATTGGTGTGTTAAATGCTATATTAATGGGGAACCAAAACTGCCAAAAAATTGATTCAGTAGAAAACATCTTAGAGATTAACATACAGAAGTTTTTGATGAAAGTATAAAGCTTATTTTGCTTACTTGGATGTAAATAAATCATTACAATTCTAATACCGTTAATAAAAATATTTTTAAGTCCTTCAAAATGTTACTGTCAGGAAAATGTTATGATCAGGAAAAAAGGCTACACTGATAATAAAAAAAATCTGAACCAAATTTCAACAGACTTGGGGCAAAACTGAAGATATAGGTATGAAAAACAAATGGAATAAAGAAAACATTAACAGTAACAAATATTAAGGACGTGGTAGAAATTTACAATAATATTAAGGGAAGGAAGGGAAAGAAGGAAAAGCAGTATCTAAGAAGCCAGGACAGTAAGAATAAGTTTTTGAATGGATGTTATGAATAATAGTGATTCTAATTATGGGATGGGGGCGTTGTGAGAGGGGAATGGGACCTTTCAGGGTTGAGGTGGAGGAGGCTGCGAGTGGGTGCCCGGGCAGGGGGCTCCAGCGCTTCCCCCTGCAGAGCCGGGAGGCCACGTCCAAGGGCAGCGCGCGGCCCGGCCGGGTACGGCACGGCCGGTTCCCTGGGAAAAATAACGGGGCAGCTGGGACGGCACCCAGCCAAGAAATTAGAGTAATATAAATAACGCCGATCAAGTGTCATGTACAGATAATAGATCCTGTCAAATCAGACTGACAGCTTCCTTTAACGAAATTATGATATTTTTTGGATAAAGATAATAATATTGTAGCCAACTTCTGTACAATGTTTGATTTGGTACCACATGTCATTTAATTAAGAAACTGGAAAAACATAGGAAAGTGCAGCTAATAAACACGCAGTGGGGCCAGCTCTTCCCTCCACTGCTGCAGCTCAGCCCCAGCCCTGGGTTTAGCAGCGGGTGAGCACAGAGTTCCCATGTCCTCTCGGGCTCCAAAGCAGCAGCCAGACCATGAACAGGGGCTGCAGAGACATTCTAGCACCGACAGATGCCAGGAGCTCGGTTTGGTAGAGGGTGAGACAGTTGCTATCTAGTAGTAAGGGCACGAGGAAAAAGCACTAGAGAAAACGTTAGCTAGTGGCCCTTCAAATTAAGCAAAAGGCATGAACTCAGCAGCTTGAACTGGAGTGTTGTGGGCTGGAATGGAGCGGAATGGTGCTGATCCTGCTCAGCGAGGAGGACGAATCCTCCCCGAGGTCGCTAAGGATGTGTGGAGTCCCCGTCCCTGGCAATGCTCACATCAGGGTTGGGTGCTTTTTATTATTCTGTTCTGTTTTCTCCATAAAAACATAGCCTGAACATCCAGCACAAAAACATCCAGAATGCAATAGTGCGGCATGCATGAGAAAGCCATAGTGCCACTGTTTTTTCACGTGTAATTCCTTTCTTAAAGTTATTGTAGGCAGTCACCCCCTCTGCATAACTGTTCCAAATGCCATGCAAGGAGTGTGACACGGACACCCTGCATAGCTCAAAGGCTGCGTGTCCCAGACCACTGCTTGTCTCTGTGAAAGTCGTCTTTAAGGACTGTGGCAAAAATCAAACATGGTGTGAATGGCCAATTCTCTGGATGACAGCAGAAATCATAACTGGAGGTGGTTGCTTAATTAAAGTTGCACACATAAATGACTTCTCAGTATTTTGGCAGTCCCAAGAAATCCAGAAGTCATTTCAGGTCAAATGAATGTCTCATTTAACCCCAAATTATACTGTTCGACAAGTTTTGTTTTGGTTCAGAGCATTCTTTCATCTCTGCAACTGAAATCAAAATAATAAAATTTTCTACTTAAACAATTGTAAGCTGAAATGTTTTTAAATCACAAAACACACTTCATCAATCGGTCTGAAAACTGAGTTTTCCGTTTTTGGTAGTTCCCTCCAACTCTTTATTTCCCTCATGTAGAATTCAGAAAAGCCGGAGCAGGTTCCTGACTTCTTCCTCATCCCATGCAGAGAATGTTCCTGGCACTGGGACCTCTGCTCCCCTCCTACCTGCAGCTCCCAGTATTGGGCTTATCAATGGCTTTATCATGAAAAACAGAAGTCGGAATTTAAAAATATGTCCAGAGTACTTGGAACCCAGAAGGGCAGCCCCATGAGGGCAGAAAATCCCGGCAAGCCGCCGCGTTGGCCAGCAGCAGCACCGGGGCTGCTGCTCCCGCAAACTGCTCCTCCAGTCGTGATCCCTCAGTCGGACAAGCGGAAATTCAGGGACTAATAACGGTGCATATTGAAACACAGCTATCGAGAAAGAAAGAGAATTTAGAAAAACAGGAGCGGAATGAACAACGAAGCGCATCATTTCTGCTCCATGAGCAGATTGCTTCGTAGTTTCTTGGTGAGTGATGGTGCATGGCTGAGCTCACCTCTGACAGTTCATGACCTACCAGAAAAGCAGACGCATTTTTGGAAACTTTCAAATATCTCGGAACATATTCCGGAAAGCCTGCACACTGCTATAAATAGATGTCACACATTCCAGCACTCAAAAATACTCAAAAAAATTGAAGAGCTTTACCCTTTTTTTTCCCTAACTATCACTGAGTCAAGGTTAAATTTTATTTCTTGCACACATTGAGTGAACTCAGTCTGTAACAACTCATTCATTAGTGGCTTCAGGACTGACCAACACAATTTCATTTCCACTTGAGTTCAGCAAACCTATTTTTCACATACTAATGTCTCATTGACTTCAGGGGCACTAAACATAAGCTTAAATTATTAATGCATTTAAATACAGCACTGAAGTGCAACCCTGGTCAGCAACGGAGCCTGCCAGGAGTCCTGGCCACTTGTGCAAAGCGTTTGGTTATAACAAGAACTGGTGCAAATCTGAGATCATGGGAACCACAAGAGCAACAAACGGGGCTCTTTTGCATGTGGTTCTGATGTCTGGATGGCCGTCCCTGTGGGGTGTCACAGTGTGACGGGACAGGGACCTGGCCTGGCAGCGGTGGAACCCCTCGGGCCCATGCACAGGGCCCATGCACAAACCCCATGTACAAACCCCATGCACAAACCCCAAGTACAAAACCCATGCACAAACCCCATGCACAAACCTCATGTACAGGGCCCATGCACAGAGCCCGGCCACGTTTTCCTTTTGCAGCCTGTGTCCTGCTCGTCTTCCCAGCCCGCAAGCAGCAGCAGTCTTTTCCTCACACTCATCTTCCAAAGCATAAATTCACTCACTTGTATATTAGTCTTAAATTTTGCCTTCAGTCTAAAATGGATTGATTTGATAAAATTTTATCTTAAGGGGCTGAAAAAAAAAGAAATAGATTGAAAAAAACCCTACACAGAGCATATAAGTTAATGTAGGCCATCTCCCACTTCAACTTATAACTTCATTTAGCTCCTAGACATGTAACATCAATTTGACCTCAATTAAACTCACTTAATCCTATTACACTTCACCTCTGCATTTGGCTCAGTGCTTTACAATGCAAGCTGATATATTATAAAGAATAATTCCAATTATTACGTGTGTGCCGATGGATTAAAGATGACATACGTCCTGGTGGTGAGTGTTTGGAGGAACAGGGCCAGAAATGGGAAATGGCAAAAACCCCTCTCTTTTGTAGGGAAGAGCAGTTATCCCTGCCAAGTTGGAGGCTGCGGGTGCTGCTCGGCTCTCAATCAGGGCAGCGGCTGCTGCAGACTCCGGCGCAGCGCGCAGACCTTCATCACGCAGTGCCCGCCCGCGGGTCCCACGTGCGCAGGCGGCCGTGGGGCCAGGTCCTGCACTGCGTCCGTGTCCTCGGGCGGCCCCCGAGGCCCCTGCGTCCCTTCCACGAGCCCTCGGGGGCCGCACGGCCTTAGTGCATTTTGCCTCCCCCTGCTTTCCCAAGTGCAGCAGCAGAACAGATTCAATTGCTTTGCCTACTGAAAAAATAGCAACTAAATGTGGTATGGTTAGCAGGGCCAGACGCATAGTACACAGTCCATAACACTTCATTTTTAAACAGATTTTCTTCATAATCATATTTAACTCCTGATAATAGATTTTTATGGTGGTTTCCTCCACATTGGTCTTGCCCATGCAACTTGGGCACATCGCAGGTGCTGGCTGGTGGGCAAAACCAGCCACCAGAGCTACCATTGCCACCACAGCTCCATTGTCACTATGGCCACCAAAACAGCTTTGCAAACAGGGAGGGTATTTCAGCAAAATGGAAAGTGACACAGTCAAAATGTGTATGCTTTATGCAAAAAGGAATGGAAACTTCCGTGAAAAAGCCATCTTTTGGCATACTTCTTTTTTGATAAATGCAAAGTCTTTATTTTGAATTCATAGAAAGAGTTTGGGTTTCTTAGGGTGGCTCCCCTTCGAGCACCAGCACCTTCAGGAAGGGTCTGGGACCCTTGCAGGAGCCCTCTGGCCAGCACGGGTTAATGCAGCCCGTTTCACAAGCGAGGGAGGGCTGTGCAAAGTGTTCGTGTGGGTGTGCAGGACCTCGTTAGACGTGGCAGGAAATCTCTAGAGCACTTCTCTAGAAAAATGAGACAGACATTGCAGTGTTGGAACAACTGAATGGATGGAAACAGCTGGCGTGAGTTTCTCATTTAGATTTGGTGCAATACCTTCGCCGAGCACGCAGAGGATGGGTTTCAGTTCTCCATGAGCAATTCAACTAATAAAAGTTGTTCAAATGATGAATCATATAGCCAATTTCTGTGTCATCAATTCCTGCCCAGCAATATATGTCATGTATTTTCTCATCACAATGAAGCTGTGCTGAAATTAATTTTAAACGTCCAGAAGCTGTGTGACCGAAATACAGACCAAAGATATTATTACAAAATAGGAACCTAGCATACAGAAATCCTTCCTACATGATGCCCAACATCATCTCTAACTAATTTTGTGCCATTAAATACTATTTCGTGCTCTTATTTGATCACACTTGAAAAAAGAGACAATATAAAAACAATAGAGAATTGCAAGATTTTATGTAACAAATACTGTAACTGGATTCATTGATCGGCACAGCAACACGCACTCTCATTGGAAGAATTAAACCTGGCCTTTGATCGTGGACAGCGGGGTAAACCGTGCTGGCCGGCTCGCGCGCAGACGTGGAACGCGGCTGGTTTCCATGAGTTACCTGTTGATGTGATCGAGGTCACAGGAATTCTCTTGCAAGGCCCCAGCGTCAGTAGGGGCAGTAGGATTTTTTCCTCAGTAAAAAAATATCTATTTATTTATTCTAATCTATTTATTGCCTGAGAAAACATCCTCCTGGATAATGAATTCCTGAAGATTAGAAACACCAAAGACAAAAAATCGATCTCTACTTGCACAGTTCTTACCTGCCAGTGTTCTGGGTATTGAAACGAGCGCATCCTGCCCAAAAACCAGCATGGGGCTCTGACTCTAGCAGAACTAGACTGCACCCAGAAAAACCCTCTGAAAACATCCCAGGTTTGCACGGGGGTGGTTGGTTCCCGAGAGCATTCACTGTTCCCATGAGGAACAGCAATTCCTCATTTAAACTAGAAACACGAACTGGCCCAGGCAAAGCAATGGCACGGAGTTAGGTACCAGCCTGACTCAAACCAAAAAAAGGCCAAAATGGGGGATATATTTGCAAAGGTGACTCAATTATCAGTCTGGGTTAGTATGTTATTTCCTTTAATCAGTCAGATGAGTTTAAAGTTGTCTAATTGTAAATGTTGCAAAGCAATATGGATTTCCAAACTAAAGGTGTCTGTTATATATAAGGCTTGTTTTTAGGGCAAAGTTTGAAGCCATTAGCCTGGCCAATAGCCTGGCTTGTCCAGGCTATCAAAGCTATCTTAACAAATTAAGGAAGTGTAAATGACAAAAAAAAAAAAAAAAAGATCATTTTTGGTATGGTATAAATCAGCATGGATCCACCAGGGGAATCATCTTGATTTATGCCAACTGCAATTCTTGCCCACAATGTTTAACTACTTTTATTAAATATTTAATTATCCTTCTGAATATTTCCCTTGATCTCTGCCCTTTCCTCTTGGGGTGGGTTCCCAGGCAGCCAGCACTGACACTACTTCTATAAGAATATTAAATGTTTATAGAGATTTTTTATATTGGATGATCTCAAACTACTTAACACGATGAAACGGCTTCGTCCCCCTGCCACTGAAATGCAATAGCACTTCCATTCTGCTCTGACAACACTATTTACTACATTTTTTTTTTAGGAGGGAATAACTTAGGGAACTAAAAATAGAGTGGAAATTTAGATGGAGTCAAAGCATAATTACTAAAGCTGGAAACTGTCCAGGAACTAAAGATTAACCTACATCCTTACTTGGGGGTAGGTAGCATGAGATTTTTAAGTACTTTAATTGATTTGGGCTTCTGTTTTACGTCTCAGTCCAAAGAGAGTCATTTCTACCATTAGGGGTTAGAGTTGGTCTGCAGTTAGCAGCACAACGTCCAAAATCTGCCTTTGAGCCCCTTGCAGATGGAATTTGTCACTTGGGCCTGGTTGAGTGGGAAGTTTGAATTCTGATACGATGTGCACTAGCATCTTACAACAGTTAGAAGTTAGAAAGCGAGTCATTTTTCTGCACGTCAGTGTGCTTTTGTAAATGCAAGTGGCGCTGACTGCTTTAAAGGTATCAAGGGACTCATTTTGCATCTGGCCTGGCTCTGAGGAAGAGCAAATCCCAAAGCAAATAACCTCGTGTGTCTCCGGAAACCGCTTGGTGCTGAGGTTATGACTCGGGGAAGCAGTTTGGCTTGGCAGTCTAAGCCTAAGCAGTCTTAGACCAACTGGGGGATTTCCTCTTGTTAAAACAGTAATTTAGTCCTCATGTTAAAAGCACCATGGCAGCATGTGAGTGCAAGGAACCCACACTTCCTTATGCAGAAGGAACCCACCACGTGGGCACTACCGTGGCCTCATGCACAAGGAATCAACCACGTGGGCACTACTATGGCCTCAGTTCTAGCTAATACCCTGCTCTGCTGAGTAACCTGGCAGCAGGTTAACATCAACAACCCGGTGAGACGATGGGTGAAACCAGCTGCAGCGACTGACCCGGGGAAGCGAATCCGCCACGACTTCCCCTTAAGGAGCAAACTCTTGTCTAACAGGGTAAACGGCTTTTACTTCAGTTAGTTAAGAGATTTTCCAAATGGAAAACACTGAAAGAATGAGAATCAAAATTCCACAATGGAAATCCACTGAGACATGCTTGCTTTCTTCCATGCAGCCACTAGTTTTAATTCCGTGCTTATTTACACACACTTAGCAGGCTGAAAAACTTGTATACGCCACTTGTATTATGGCGAATAAATACAAGAAACTTTCAGATATAAAACCATGGAAAAGTTGTTAAATGTGACTGGTTAATGCTTACATAAAAAGCAGAATGTGTTCTTCTGTAGCGGTCCCTGTAAACATGCTACATCATTGGTATTTAGGAGTAATAAAAAATGTGGAGAGCAGTGTGGTGAGAGAGGAAAGTGGATTGAACACAACTCCTCCTTCCCCGAATGGTGGGAGATGCCTTTAAGCAGCGATCTTCCAATTTTTTTAGAAATAGAAGGAAAAATTATGAGTTAAAAAGATTGTGCAGTCATTACAACACTATTTCATGAGGTGTCTACCAATTTTATTACAATAAGAGACCTTTGCAAATCTATACTATTCTAAGAGAAATTTCATTAAATTACTGTTAAAGTTTAGAGTTTCCACTACATCCTGTGCATATTCATGTTATGCAGCCCTCAGAGTGAATCAGGTGCTGAATATACAGCTCAGAACAAAAAGTAGACAGTTCAGTCGAGGACCTGCTCTTATGTTTTAACATCTCTCATTTCCCCGATTCCTGACCTCTCCTTATATTCTCTCTCATCTTCTTTCTGCTCTTCTGCCTGGCACATTCAGGAAGGAATAATTTAGCTTAGTAGCTCTCTTGTAAAATGAGTGAGAAAAAATCTCCAAAAGGCGGTCATGAAGATGGAGCCATACACATTTGATATTCAATAACTATACTTAGGATGAACTTTAGGACAATGGGTAGCATCTTCCTTAACGTGCTATTGCTCTTGCAGTGACCCTAGCCCATGTGTGGCAAGTTAATCTCAGAATCCTCTTGTATAATAATTTCAACCTTTGTTTGCTGACTATCAGAAAATGACAGAGAAAACGATATGAAAAAAATGACTAAAATGGAGAAAAGCAGAGAACTTTTATATCCAAGATTACTACCTTTTTATTCTTGGAAATATGAAGAGGCATCAAGGGATTTTCCTCAGCACTAGAGCATTTTGAAATAGGGCAGGAAATCAGAGGTGGAGCAGTGGTTTAACATCGCGTGTTTGACTTTGCTCTGTTCCATTTCAACCCGCTGGCTCCTATTTCAGGTTCTTGTTGTTTTTCATTTAAATATGAGCTTGAAAGCCATGTTAAAAAGGTCATAGCCATAAACAGTCTCTAATAGGCCTCTCAGTGCCTGTTTCGCTGAACCCTGGCCGTGGCAGGCGGTGGTGCAGACCGGGCGGACCCGCTGCGAGCGCCGGGCGATTCCCCGGCGCATCCCTGCAGGACGGACCGTTTCCTTCAGCAGGGACAGAATCTGCAGCCAGGAGCTTCGGAGGCACCTGCAACCCGGCAGCTTCAGCGCCGGCCTCTGCTTCTCTGGGAGAGACAAAACGTCCTCCCTTTAGCGTCTCTCCCTGCTGGAGACTTTATAAAATCACCTTCTTCTGAGCCATTGTGTCTCCTGCTTGGGAAGTACACTTGGTTTTAAATGGAGAGTCCATAATTCTTTAGTACAAAGGAGCCAAAAATCCTTTAAACATCATTGCAGTCTATATCTCTGCTAGCAGCCCAGGCCTAATTCTCACTACACATTTTCCAGAGTCAACGGTATAAAATCCTAGCCTTGTAGGTTAGGGTCCAAGCCCTATAAAAGAGGCCTGTACAAGACAGCAGGTCTTGCCCTAGTGAGTTTAGCTCTAAAAGGAGCCTCAGTGGGAATGTTTCGTAATGAAGGTAAGTGCTGGGCCCGCGTGTGGGCGCTACCCCGGGCGCAGAGGATGGTGCCAGGAGAACATGCCGAGCTCGAGCTACCCCCGGATCCGCTCTTGGCCTCGGGATCGCGGCTGTGCCGCTCCACCAGCCATCGCCAGCCTGGCCGCGATGCTGCCCGAGCTTGCAAAATCCAGAGCAAATTTGATTAGGGGAAGAAAAAAGGAGGGCGAGAGAGTGAGAAAGAAACAGAGGCAGAAGCCCAGCACAGGAAGGATATTTATGCTGTGATGGATGAAATTAAACTCCCATTTTCATTGCAAATGGTTGGACATATGGACTGTAACTGGGGAACTTTCAAGCTGAGATTTCAGCTCTGTCTCACCACAGCCGTTAGCACAGCTGAAGCGCCTGACAAGTGAAAAATAGTGTTGCTTCCCACCACTGCAAGGTCGCCAGCAATTGGGCGTTTGAATGTATTTGCATAGACTTTCCTCCTTCCTGGTAAGGAGAAGGTGCCCCATGGAGGTGCTTGCTGCACACGTGAGCAGGCTTCTCTGAGCCAGGAAAACACAAACCCGCTGCTCTGAAAGACATGAATGCTCTGAAAGACATGAATGCTCTGATGAGGCCTTTGAAAACATACCTGGGCCTGAATTCCTGGTGGATCTGGCAAATTTCTGCCACCAGCCATCCAAGTACCTCCCTGCCCGAACCATAAGGGAATGTGAAGGCAGGGAAGCCCAAGGGCCCGGGCTGCCCATGGCTTTGCAGCTCAGGTCCGTGGGGTGCCCATGCAGCGTGGATGGTCACGCTGGGAACGCGAGTGCGCCGCTGTTCTCCTCTGTTATCATTATTTCTAGCACAGCGCAGCCTTCAGCTCCCACACTGCAATATAAGTAGGTGATCATTATTAACAGAACAAACCCCAGTTCTGCGAGGAGCAGATTAAAACCACAATTTCCAGGTACCGCGCTAATAAAAACCCTTACTGGAAGCCAATGTAGCACACGGGGCTATAAAGGACTCTGTTAATGTCCCTGCAAACTAATTTCCAGGATGTTTTATGGAATATTCGTCACTGTGGCAGTGATACGGCGCTCAGGAAGCCACCAGCCACCCTCCTTGTGTCAACGTCCCGCGGGCGGCTTGTCTATCCCAATGGAGAGCCGCAGCATGGACAAATGCTCAACTAACACACACACACAGTGCTAAACTGGAGCAGGGGTTGTACAACAAGCCACGCGGGGGCTCTCTGCCCCCCAAGCCGACCCGCTCGGGGGTCTCTCTGCAGGGAGGGCAGGACAGTCCCGTGTCCCTTCCACCCAGGCTGAGCAGCGCATGGGGCAGCTGCCCAGCTCCCATTTGCAAACGATGACCCAAATCTGCCTCGTCAGAGACAGCGCGGCTCCCCGCGCGCTGCCCTACCTCCACCTCGGTAATTAACCCTGCTCGGCCGTCAGCCAAGGGCTTCTCCTGAAACCGTGGTAGATTGTTTGCATTCCCTGTCTGCAGCCCACATCTAGCAGCCGCTGCGGGGCCTTTCCGAAAGCGTCCGTCGGTGTGAGAGCTCGCGGAGAGGGAAGGGCGAGCGGCAGCCGGGAGCCCGTCCGCCAGGATCCCATGATCCGGGTGTCCCACAGCCGACGGCCCAGGCCGGCCCTAGCGCTCATGGAGGAGTAACTTGGGAAAGGTTTTATTTGAAATAAGCCACTTATATATGTCTATGAGAGAAAGTTTCTAAAGTCATGAAAAGTCAGAGCTGAAATCACTGCTTGCCTTAAATGAGCTCTGCAGAAAGCAGATTATTGATGTCTGCTACCGGCAGGTCACTGTGAACCCATTCCATCGTGCTCTGGATGTGGTGACAGCCGCCGGTGGAGGCTTTTTCTCTTTTTTTTCAAAGTGGCTGCTAGTTGAAGCACAATGGTCCCCATTCTCTGTGCGTTGTGAAGCAGCCGTGCAAAGCTGTGCCTCTTGCACAGGCAGAGGACGTCTCCATGCGCTCTGACTGAACGCCTGAAGGGCTCCGCTATTACAGCGGATCCGGTGACTCTTCCCAGGCCCTTACAATGGCCCAGGGCACGTGAATCACGAGTATTTCTGGCGGGATGTGCAGTACTGCAGCTCCGCAGCCAACAGCAGCCTGGGACACGGACGGACGGCGGATGCCAGGACAGGGGGTGGCCTCGCTGTTCCCGCTGGAATCTGCTCAGGGTTCCTGCCTCGGCTCGCAGAGCAAAACTCGGATGCCCAGGAGAGGGTCCTCAGTGCCTTGCTTGGGACAAGACCTTGGCGCTCCGATTGCACCGCGCTCCCGTGGGACCAACGATGCCAGAGCTCCGTGTGGCTCCTTGTCGGCCAACCCGACCATAGCAGGGGCGATTTGAATGCCTACCCAGGCTGCATCTTGTATAAATTATTTTCCAATATTAGCCCAGCCTGAATTGCAGCAGCCTGTAAGGGAACGTGGATGCGTGGTAAGAGAGGGTCATGATAGATAAAAATGATAATGGGTGCTGTAGTGCCATAATCAAAGTCTAATCGTCCCATTAATTAAGAGCAATATTCAGTTATGTATTGAGTCCTGGAGTGATTATGACTCAAATCTCTACTAAAACGTGTGAATTTATCTTCTGCTCTGCAGTTTTCAGCCAGACAAAGCATTTGGTAGAGGGCAAAAAGTTCAATTGCTGCTTTAGAAGCGAGCTGAACTTTCGGCACGGATCATCATGGATCTGCCATCCCGCTCCGGCGGGAGGGACTCCCGAGCGCCCACGGCCGAGCCCGGGGGAGCCCCCGTCCGCAGCCGGCCCCGCGCCGCGGGGAGCGGAGCTCTGCGAACGCCGCGCGTTCCTCCCCTCCAAACCTGCTCTCACGGACCAAGCTCCTTTCCAGAAGGTCCCTGCCAAACGTGAAGAACTGTAACATTGACTGTTCTGGGGTAATTAGACCAAGATTCAAGCAATTTGCTGCAGGGCCTGAACTCAGATCATCCTTCATATGTCTCTTTGCAATATCTGTCTTTAAATTAGATTATAATGAGATGGCAGTACTGTTAATAATAGAGCAAATCATGGGAGACTATAGTTTTATTTCACTGGTGTCATGCACAATGATGCAGCTTTTTGCTTATACAAGGTGGGTGGCTCTTTCAAGCTCACATCTTTCCTAATCATAAAAAGCAAACAGTGGGATACATGAGTTTCCAAAAACTAAAAATACTTCAGCTAGTTCCAAGTAATAAAATAGTTTTAAACTACAAAATTTAATATATTATTTTGAAATGGCATCACTTAGTTTAACATCATTAGCGTCCTATCTCTGGGGGTTATTTTATTTAAACATTTTAGTTCCTGGCCCTCATAAATGAAATGGGAGAAAATTGGTTGCTTCCAAATTATTCAGTGTCTCCAAGTCACAGCGCCATGAATGCCCAGCCGTGGCTGCAGAGGGAGGCCGGCAGCACGGCACGGCACCGTCCGGCACAGCACAGCACCGTCCGACACAGCACAGCGTATCTGGCACATCACGGTCCGGCACGGCATGGTCTGACACAGCACAGCATATCTGGCATGGCACGGCATGGTCCGGCACAGCACGGCATGGTCTGACACAGCACAGCGTATCTGGCATGGCATGGCATGATCTGGCACGGCACACCATGGTCCAACACAACATGGCATGGTCTGGCACGGTCCAACACAGCACAGCGTGTCTGGCATGGCCCGGCACGGCACAACATGGCCCGGCACGGCACACCATGGTCCAGCACAGCACGGCATGGTCCACCACAGCCACTGCACATTCTTCCTTTTTTTTTTTTTCCTTCTTTTTTTTTTTTTTTTTTTTCTTTTAAAACTGTGTAAAGTTAATGAAGTTTCAGCTTTCTGGAGCAGCCGAGAACATGCTGCCGTTTCACATTCTATCTCCATCCATCTGGATGGACGTTGCTGCTGGAAGGATGCATCCCATTTTTTGGCCCTTTTAGAGAATGCCCACTTCTGGTGGTTGTTCTCTTCTTAGAAAGACAGAGAAATAGAATAAAAACTAAAATGCTTCTGGCTTTACACCTTCATTAAGAAATAATTAAAATTCAAAAATTACTTATTTGCATGGCATAGAAAATAGAGACCAGAGGGTGTTCTCTGCTTTTGGCAGAGGCTGGAAGTGGAGCCCTGGTTTAGATCCTGGGTGACATAGCTGAACATGTTGGGTGTCAGAGATGAAAACTGAAATTAGGTCAATGAAGCCGATCCACAGCCCGCAGCCACAAGGAACCCGGAGATGGAAGATGCCAGGATGGTTAATCTTGTGCTCTGGCTTCCAGTGAAAATCATGTGGAAGTCTCCATTGGGGGCCAAAACAAGTCATTATACATTTTATATACCTTAATCAGAAACTCCTTCCTTAGTATATAGGATGACATAAAGAACAGCATGAGAGATTCTGCTGCTTTTCTTTTTTTTCTCATGTTCGGGAATGAATATAGATTCAGTGAGGGTGAGAGACAGCAGAAGCTGGTGAAAGAAAACGTTTCTTCACAAGTTGCACTCCTCAGCGCTGCGAGAAAACGCTGCGTGCACCGAGTATCAGAGAGGACAATGGTCCAGGCAGATATGAACCATCTAAGGAAAATCATTCATGAGCTAGAAATGCTTCTTGGCTGAATGTTCTTATTTTATTTTATTTTATTTTAAATTGTGTGCGGGGAATAAAGCAGCTTCGCACCCCTAGGAGCTCGATGGCCCGAGCGGGGGCCGGCAGCAGCCGGCTCAGCGGGATCCCGGCGCCCCAGCGGACCCGCGGCGCCGCGCTCGGCCCCGTCACCGTTTTATCTCACCGTTCCTCATGCACCCGGCAGATGGGCAACTTGGGCTTTCAGAACTTGGCCTGAATTTGCAAGACTGACAGAAGTAAACATCTTCTGATGTCTACTCTGAGCAATTTGATATGCATCTTTGAGAGAGAGCCTAAAAAAGAACCCTTTCATCTTAGTTTCCTCAAGTCATTTTTTATCATATTCTAAATTCATAGATAAAACCTCAGAGTATTTTGCTGGATTAAGAATGACCACAAACAACCCAGAGTGTCTCAACAGGACATTAATATGCTCATAAATGACATATTCATTCTGTATTTTTCTCATGAGATTGAAATCACTGCTCCTCTCTCAGGTAGACTATCTCTCTGTATCTCACTACGTGCACATGTACCCAGGTACATATCTTTATCTCTAAAGGCAGAATCTATCAGAATGGTAAATACTTTTCACTAAGGAGCAAACTATCCATAATAATATGTTCTTCCATTGCTCTGAGAGAGCAATTCCCACAAATGTGAAATTTTCCGCTGACCCAAGTCACCAAGAGGAGGAGAAGGGACCCCAGATGCCCACCACGCATGGTCACCAGCGCCTCAGCGGGCCCTCGGAAACTCAGCTCTGCATTTCTTCAGCTCCCTGGAAGGAACAAACAACATGTCTGAATAAAACATAGAGCACTGGGGAAGAGGACATGAATGATAAAAAGAAGGAGAAACGTTCCTAATTTAGCTCTGCCACAGGTGGATCTAATTTTCACTTTGAAGACAACCTTGCTCTAGCTGCTTTGCTGCTGTTTAAGAGCACGAATAATCGCTGTAGTAACCTCCTGCTCTAATAGTACTCACTGTGTGAAGAGGAACGAAACCCACAATTAGCCTTGGGATGGAATAAGGAACCTTTTCTCACGAGTATGTGCGTCAATATTTTGTTCTATAGGTAGATTATTATCCCAACTTCAAGGAAGAAAACCCTGGAAGCTAAGTGTGGTCTTTAATCAGTGGCATGCCTATGAAGGTATAAATTACCCCTGGTTTCCTTTGACATGACGCAGCCTAACGGCACATGCATCTCCTCAGTTATTTCATAATCCAAAGCGCTCTGCGATCCGGCGGCGTCCCGCTAACGTGGAGCGGTTGTGCCCGCGCGGGGAACACGGTGGGGGAGGCAGGAGCGCGCGGGTCCGGGCAGCGATCGCAGCGCGGGGCAGGACATGGCCCCGCACCCGGGGCGGGTGTCCCGGCCTCGGCAGCGACGCTCCCGCTAACAGCGCCAGCTGCACCCGCATTCGACTGCAGCTTCTCGGATCTCCACAGCGCTGAAAACCAAAGAAAATTAAAGGTTGGTGAGTTTTGCATAATTTCCCTCATACTAAGACTTTCCAATTAGTAAGGCATAAATTGATCCTTTTCACTTTAATATCTTGCTTTTTTCCCCCTTTCCTCTGCATACAGATAACAGCTAAGTTTTAATTCATTTTAATTCTATTACCATACATAACCATCATGCGCTGTGATGAGTATCTCTCCTGTATGCAAATGCCTTTGAGAACTTTCTATCGAGTAGACATTTAAAGCTCTAACCTCATTGTCAGTGGAAATAATAGCATTTATTGTATGTGTTTATTTTGCCTCTTTTATGTAGTAAATTAACTTTTTTATACAAACACACTGGATTTCTTTTCCCACTGACATTCTTCCCAGCAAGGCTCCACTTTCTAGGTCACATTCCCTAAAGGTTTTCTACATCTCTGTTAGCATCCCACTCAGTGCATGTGACTAGATTTTTATTCTCAGCATTATTATTAAATATCATTGAAAATGTGACAGGAACTTTTACTGGGGTGAATGGAATTGAATTCTTACAGGAAATACTGCATATTAAATTATAATATGGATGAGAACTCCATCTTTCAGAAAATAAATCCTGGGGTGTTACATATAAACATGTGTGCTGTATTATGTATTCTGTATAATGGTGAAAGGAATAGAATTTTTTTAATGTTATTTTCCAGCTCTCCGTGACAACTTTTTTTCAGTATCTTGCTGAAAAATTACGCTGGTTGGATTCAAGTATTAATAAAGTGTTCTTCAGTGTTGAGTGGGTCTTTCCAGTACAGAAATAGGTCTGCTGAGCAGATGGTAATTATGGAGTAATGGGAGAAAGAAGAGCAGGCCCGTGGGGTCCGCTGGGGCCAGGGACACCCCTCCGGCCGCGCGGGGGGCAGGAGCGGCGTTTTAGAAGAAAGCTCCATTTTCCTGTATCCGTGCATTCACCTCGCGTGGAGCAAAGTTCCCATCTGCATCCAGGGAGATCTTAGCCGATCTTCGCCATAAATACCTGCAATCACCGCGCTCGCCTCTTCCTCCTACGCAAAGGAGCTGATGGCAGCAAATTAGTTCATTACAGATCTAATTAAAATGTGAACGCTCCCCTGCTCGGTGCTCCCTGCGCGGGGCCTTTGCCGCCCGGCTGCCCCGGGCATCGCCAAGGGGAGCCGCAGCGGCGGCGGGAGAGGACGGGGCGCTGCCGCCGGCCAACGGGAAGGGCAGAATCCACCTGCCCGTTCTCCAGGAGGAGGGGTGATACCAGCCATCGAGGGCTGCGATTGCTCTGGGCACGGTATCAGTACGAGCAGAAGGAAAGGTGCTCCTCAACTCCCCCCAGACTGGCTGCAGCCAATAAACACAAAATTAGTCCCTGCTGCCAACGGCAGAAGTCTTCCTTGACGTGACATTGTCCGTGTTTCCATACACACTTTCTCTTAAATATTACACATTGTGAAGGCGCAGAAACTCTGAGGCCGGGCCCCGGCCAGGCCTCTCCTCTCGCACGGCTCAATATTCAGGGAGGAAGAGCAGCCAGAGCAGTGTCGCTGCTGACACGTGGCCGCCCCAACGTTACTGTCTCCGTTTCTCACCTCCCCTCCAAAGCAGGGCCTTCCCCCTCCCTTCCCATTCAAAACTTACACTTTAGGGAGTTTTCTTTGCAAATAATTGAGTGTGCTCACGCATTCCTGAGTCTTCACTTCTTGTCACCAAAAAAAAAAAAAAAATGTGAAAAATATAACCATATGGAGGAGGCAGTAATAACAGGATAAAATACTGCTGACCTCTTATCGCTTTCACTTGAAATTAGCATTTATTTTTTTTCCTCACTTGATGCGCTGTCATTACAGTTTTGGTGCATGTGTGTTTTAGTACTTTTATTAATAAACATCATAATTTAACCACCAGGTTAATGGTAAGTCTAATGAGAAAATACTAATTGAAAGGGCTGTGGGATGCTGGGATGGCTGTGGGTTTTTCCTTAGCATCTCCCTCACCCCGTGCTTGGAAATACCCAGCATATGTGTATGGGCGGGGGGAGCAATGTTGACAGTTAATGCACACAGCTTGTACTATTTTGCTTGGTTTCGCAGAGCCTTTTGCACAAATAGGGATCGGCGCCGCCCCAGCCACGGGCCTCGCAGATTGCCGAATCTTGGGCGCTTTGCACAAACAGGCGCGTGCTATTGAGAAGACAGACAATGCGGCCATCTGTCCGTCTTCCGCAGCCAAGTGGAAGTGACATGAAGTATGGGTCTTGTCATTGAAAACCTAGTAATTTCTCAGCTCTCGTTAGCATTAATTTAGCCCTCATTCCGCTCGGAAGTGACGACTCCCTGGCACGGGACACCTCGGGGATGCTCCTTCCCGAGGATGCTCCTGCCTGCAAATGGTCCTGCGTGGCTGCTTCCATCCAGAAAACATGCAGGCACAAAAGGTTTAACCAAAAATGAGCAAATGGAACCCAACAAAATACACAACCTCGCAGCAGGTTTGCGGCGCCGTTTGCAGCTCAGGGACGCTGAATGCGCCGCGGCAAGCGGGGTCTTCCACAGAAACACGCTGACGGAGAGCAGGTTTGCTCTGCTGAAACAGGAAACCAGCAGCTCTTTGAAACATTTTGCAAAATGAGCAGATTTATGGTGATTGTGCGATAACAATCTCCCGCCGATACTGCATAGCAGTTTCCACAATATTGTCTTAATGCCGCCATCCAAGCGTTAGTGGCAGTAATGGTGCTTGCCGGCCTCCATAAATCTGGGATGGCCAATAAAGAGAAACTGGATTTACCACATGCGCTGCAGTTTCAGACTTCCTCCAAATTGGTGGAGCTTTTTTTATTATCAAAGTATTGCTGTGTGCATAAAATAGAAAGGATCTGTATTCAGGCTGCCCACGAAACCGGGGAGAGGGGAAGGGCACCCCCTTCCTCCTGTGCGGCCCTTCCTTGCAGCCCTTTGGGACAGCGAGGCTGGCAATGCCTCTCCAACGAGATCCAGCTGAGCCGCATATTTCTTGGATATCTTTCTAGTATTGAAATTCGGGATCTTCTCAGCGGGAGACATCACAGGCCACCAGTACTTAGCTGGAACCGGCAGCAGCAGCCTCTATTCCCAGCGCCAGGATGACGGACGGACCATCCTTGCTCCCAGGGCGGGAGAGCTCCCGAGTTTCCTTGGAAGTGCCCACCTCCTCCTAATGGGAAACACTGAACAAAGGTGCTTATCTGCGAACACCGCCCTTTTCCAGAGCCGAGATGCTGGCGTGGATTCGGCGCGCAGAACATGGAGTCAGGGGTGCTTGGAGATGTGAGTGCTCCGAGGCAGCTGCTCCCTCTCGCACCCTTGTTTCTTCCTGCTTCCCTTTCCACCCGGAATTGGCACCGTTACAGCACCCTGCTGCGTGTGCCCCACCGCCGCTTCCAGCTGGGCTGGAGAAGGGGCTGCGCACAACAATTTGCTCCCTTTACCTGCTTTTTTTAATGGCAATATATGGTATTAATCAGGTCATTACAGGCTAGACTAAAGGCAGTTATCAATGCAATCCGCTGGGATAATTTGGTTTACTTCAGCTTCTCTTAAGTTGCATTTTTAACCTGTTCTCTTCCCTGCTGCAAAAGCAAAGGGCAGGACATGTGAGAAAGCCGCCTGGCGCGCAGAGCGGGGACGATGGCCGACGCCCGCGTGTCCGCTACGGCACCAGCCATGTCATCAGCACGTGCCATGGAATAGCCTGTATTCACCCACCGCGGCGCTCACGGGCTGCTGGGGACGTGACTTCAACCCGGCTCACGGTCTGTGGGTCTGCAGGGCTTGTGTGACTGAAAAGTGACTTGCTCAGAACAATTTTAATGATGACCTCTGTTTGCCACTTGGTTGAATGCTGGGTGGCCCCGGGCGCCCTGACCATGCACGAGGGAATGGGGAGAAAATCAACAGCCGATTTTCACATCATCCACCCACAAGCGGCCCCTTCCCTGCTCCCAGGCAGCAGTCACAGCGGACACGTCTTCCCGGCCGCGCTGCAGCACCACGGCCCTCTGCAGAGACCCAGGGTCCCTGCACCAAAAGCAAGAGGAGAAGGGGAAGGGGGAAGAGGAGGAGGCGGAGAAGGAGGAGGAGGAGGAGAAGGAGGAGGAGGAGGAGGAGGAGAAGGGAAATGGGAAGGGGAAGGGGAAGGGGAAGGAGAAGGAGGAGGACAAGGAGGAGAAGGAGAAGGAGAAGGAGAAGGAGAAGGAGAAGGAGAAGGAGAAGGAGAAGGAGAAGGAGAAGGAGAAGGAGAAGGAGAAGGAGAAGGAGAAGGAGAAGGAGAAGGAGAAGGAAAGGTGGTACCTGGGAGAAGCGGGTTGCTCGCGTTCCCGGAGGAGCATCCCTGCTCTCCCGCTCCCAAAGTCGGCTCGCCGTCCGGCTGAGCCGCAGCAAAGCAGCAGCCCAAGTGAAATGCCCAGAAAATTAGATTAATCGGAGTTGATAGGAATCAAGTCAGACAATTCTGCAGTGTGAACATGACTGAAAATTGTAAGATAGCCGATAAGGTATTCAGCCAACAATATCTGATTAAAATAAACAAGTTATTATTTTCACAATAATTTGTTTAGCAGCGTTATACTATGCTCTGAACCAGAAAAGACAAAAACATCTCTGTGATCTAATTACTTTTAAAAATTCTATTAACGCAACAATTTGATCCGACTGTTTACGAGGTGCCCCTGCTCAGGGCTCTAGTCCCTATGACAACGGAACTGCTTTTAAATGCTGCGAGTATTTTTAGGCAAGGCGTCTTCAGAAGGAAATTTCCTGGTACGATATGCAAAAATTTGAAGATTAATTTAAGAGAAAAATAAAATTCAGAAAAATCTTCTATAAGTAACTCTGACCTCACAGATATTAAGATTCTCATTCCATTCTCAGTTATAAAATGTGATAGCATGAAGTTCCTAAAATTCAGCTTAAGGAAAACATCAAGTGAGAAGGTGGCTTTGGGCGCTGCCCAGTAGCATAATTTGATTTTCCTTTTTCTCAAATATGTGCAAATTAGATAAACCTAACATTGTCTATTCTTTTTATTTTTACACTGAAAGATTCTTTGCACAGATATTTCATTGAAAATCTAAAATATGTTGATTTAACACAGTATTTTTGAAGTCAGGGTTTCTAAAGTAAAAGTTCAATTTTCAGTTAAATATTAATCCTTCCAACTCTTTTTGCCAGCAAGACAAAAGCCTGCACAACAAAAAGTGCTTTTCGGCTATTCAAGTACAAATCCCAAAGTTACTCAGCTCCGCACAGTCATACCATTAAATATAATGTACAGTGGAATTAAATTAAGCTCAACTAGAGAAAGGCCACCTGAAGTCTGAACAGGGCTCCACATAGAATTTTAATGGCAGTTGGTGAACTTGGATCAAGAGATAATTTGAATGAATTTATCTAAACTTTTCTAGACAGACCAAGCTTTAAGCCTAAGAACACATGAAGTTAATCCAGATGATTTTTATTTTTCTTGAAGAAATAACTGCTCCAGCCGCAGGTATGTTCCCCCTCCAATAGCTTTGGGTGGGTTCTTTGGGGCAGCCTGGTTGTTTCTCCCTGCTTTCTTGGCCTCCTGGTGCTATGCTGATGGTGCAGGCTGGTTGGCACCATGCCAGGATGGCATCATGGGCATGGCCATGACCATGGGATGCTCCTGAGGCCGCGGCAGAGCAGCAGCAGCACTTTGTGCCCCGTGGCACCAGGCTGTCGATGCCAGGTACCGGCTGGACCCGGCCCGGGAGGGAGCAAGCGGTGCCGGGTGCCGAGGGTGGATGAGCTCCAAAGCCACCGCAGCTCCGGGCTGGTGTCCGTCCCCCCGGGACGGCGCTGCCCCTCGAGCACCCCGTGCAGGAGGGCTGCTGGGCACAGGGACAGCGAGGGTCGAGCTCGACCATTTCTGTCCTCATCCGAGCTGAAGAACGACTGAAGCAGCCTGCACGCGCGGCCGAGCTCCCTTCCCTGCCCGTGGTCACAGGGCTCGGCTGATGGACAGCCGGGGCAGCAAACACTAACGTTCTAATTGTATTCCGGAACAAAAGTCCCTAGATGGTTTCCCAATATTAAAGCTGCTCATAATACACATTCTTCATGCGCAGCAACTTCCTTCTCATCGTGACCTATTCTCCAAAGCAAACATCATTAATAGCTCTGTGCTGTGGTGCGATACAATCATCACTTGCCTGTGGTGAGGAAAGCTGTTTGTCGCCCGGGCTGTTTCCTCGGCTGCTCGGGGTCGGGCACGGCGCCTGTCCCGCGTGAGCGGCGCGTCGCTGCACTCACGTGAGGCGGGGGGCTCCAGGAGAACCGCAACCAAAACTGTTTCCTTTCTTCTGCAAAAATGAGGAAGGCGAGTGAGGAAAGACAGCAAAACAAATGCGAGGACATCTATGGAATGATTAGCTGAATATCAGGGTGTTTAGATGAAATGGGGAAAATGAAATAATCGTCATGTGTCACAGGCCCAGAGTCTGCTGGGATGTCACCAGGATCCCCCTGGACGGCCGTGGCTGCACCATGAGCCCTTGAGCATCTTCACGTATAAACACGCCCTGTTTACCCAGAATGTTTCACAGTCTGCACTGAGCTCTGCCCAGATGACTAGATCGCGCGCGTGTTGCCATTCAACTGCCCTCTTATCTGTTTTACCTAGAAGATCCTCTCTCTTTTCATTCTCATGTACGGGTCCTTGACTCCTATGGCATTTGACCGCTGCTGTTTTCTCGATAAATTCACACCAAATGCCTGAAAATGTCAAATTCAAATGCAGTAAAGTGTGCTGCTGTGGGTAACCACGCAGTGAGCAAAGGTGAACGGGAAACAACACGGGAAACTGGCTGCCCCCGAGACCCTCCCGGGCCAGGGGGACGGACGGACGGACGGACG
>NW_010580871.1:233809-245407 GCF_000705375.1 Tinamus guttatus | reverse complement strand
TCTATCATTAATTTTAAAGACAGAAAGGACCTTTGTGATAATAACGTAGCTGAACTTTCCAGAATACAATCAGGCATACGTTCCTGAGTCTGTTCCTGTTTCATATTCACTAGCTGTGGTTGAATTAGAATAGATGCATTTAGAGAACATCCCAAGTTAGTTTACACGTCCAGTGTGTCACCAAATCAGAAGTTTTCAGCTGATCTCCAGATAAATAGGCCACGTGCTAGGTTCTGTGTCATTACTCTGGTGCTTCTAATGGAAATGAAATTAAGAGAAGGGAAGCGAATCATATCGTCTCTTCAAGACCCTTGACCCTATAGCTCT
Source organism: Tinamus guttatus (assembly GCF_000705375.1). The sequence goes on along the minus strand of NW_010580871.1, from coordinate 245,080 downwards.
TAATAGTAAATCTGTGTTTCTGAGCAGAATATTTTTTATCCAGTACATACTATCACACTCATTTCAAAGATGCTGCCTTCTCACTTGAGAATCAGATAACAAGGAATAATCATGCTCAGTGGTAAAATTCCAGATTGTTGGTTTTCTGAGAATCTTATTTTACTTTAAAGGTAAAAATAAATATTATTAAATATTAAATACTATTTCTTATTTAAATTTAAGTAAATATTCTAAACAAGGTTTTTTTAGAATGAGTCTGTATTTTGTCCCTCATGTACTGTGTTCCTCTATGTAATACATAATGCCTTATACTGTGCTCTTTTGCAGTATAAGGAGCAGTCATCTGAAGATATCTTTGAATTATACTTGGTGAATATCTTTCATTTTTTTAAAAAAACTTGTTTCTCTGGCTTTTGTAGCCTTATAGCTTGCTGGTTTTCAGACCTCTGCCTCAGTTGCTGTCTAACATGACAGTCAAAGACTGTAGCCATTTTGTAATATGTCAACCTGTGGTTGAACTGTCTTTTGTTATCATTTATGTTATTCTTCTTTTGACTTATTTTCTCAGCTCTAAGAAACCACTACAATTTGGGAAAAACAGATGCTATTTACAATCTGCCATAACACACATGCTTTTTGTTTACCCTTTTTCTGGTTGTTCAGTCACTTAAACATTAATGTGAAGCAGGTGTGAAGGTCTGAATTTCTCAGTTGTGAAAAAAAAAAGCCACTTATAAATCCCAGAGAAAAGGTGGAAAGAAGAGTTTAGACTATCTTAGAGGCCCTCAAATGTATTAGAGGTGTCTTGATTTCTTTGTTTATTTGTTTGTTTGTTCTTGCCTTATAATTTTGACAGCTTGGGAAAAAGCAGTGTAACCATATTCTTATAAATCTTCCACATAGATATGGCAGAGCTGGTCTACCTGAAGAGACACTTCAATGAGAGGAGAAAGCTTTATGAAAATAAATTACAATACAATATGATTCTCCCTTAGTGCAGAAGACTAGATTGCAACCATATGAGAAACTATGATTAGAGGATAGTGCATAGGTGAACAGGCCTGGCAGCAGTCTAGGATGAATTGTGACTCTCAGTTGCAATTTGGTCACTTGTTTTTTTCTTGTTTTTTGGTGTAGGCTGGCAGAAATTTGCAGAAATCCTTTGCCAAGCCAGCTTACTGCTTTCTATGGAGGGAACAGGACAGTGAATCTGGGTGGAGTCCTCGGAGACAGACTGAAAAGAAGGCATAGTCTATTCATTTCTCATGAATTCTCCATCCTCTATGGTGAGCTTTCAGACAAATTGCTCACACAGGAATGCAAGGATGAGCAATGATTTTGCAGCTGCAGAATTAATCCAGGAGAATTTCTTTTCTCTCTCCCTCCACAGAATACTCCATATATCAGATTATGCTTCAGGGAGCAGTTAGATTGTGTGATTTAGTGCTGGGCTATGGCCAAAGAGCATATGCCTTCTAGCAGGGATCCCTTGTACCACAGAACCCCATAAGCAGCACGTCCCAGCTGCTAGTCAGCTCTGTGACTTCCTGTGTGCTTTGATAACCTACAGATTGGACTGACCTGCCCAGATCAGGACAGGAACACTGGGGATGTCCTACAGGCTACATATAAGTGGACTTCGATACAAGAGCCAGTTGTATGGAGTCTCACTCCTACTGTTAGTTAGTTACTGATAGGAGAAGTCTCTCATTTTCTGTGGACTAAATCCTGGTGTCATGACTTGGGACAAAATCAGCCATCCTTACACAGAACAGTAGATTTTCTTACTTTCTTTTTTTTTCTTTCTTTTTTTTTTTTTTTTACTAGTTTCATATACTGTTTACACAGTTAATTGCCAGAGTGCTTCATGGAATGACATTTTTTTAAGTCCTCAAAAGTATCAGGAGAAACCTGCAGAATCCCAGGGTATATGTGTAGATCTCCTTTTGCAGCAACCAGGAGATGGCTGAGAACAAATGAGTTTCACTATGATGTGACAGACAAAATAGTTACTCAGACTTGGGAACTGTGGAGAGTGAAAGAACCAGGAGCTATATAAACAGGTGTGTTTCTGAAGTGTCATGTTCCCTCAAGTAAGTCTGGGTACAGTCTGTTGCAGACAGTGGTGCACAACATGAAGAGTGATGGTAGGAGTTAGCTTTATATATCATTCATCCGAGTCCTGAAATCTTGCAGTTATTTACAGTATAAGTCTGAAAATTTGAGCCAGCAATATAATTATGATATAAAGATTAATTACAGAGAATCTCAAGAAGGAAAGAGATTTTTTTTTTCCTTCAGAGGAAATTGCTAGAAGCAATGGTCTCAAATTCCATCTTTTTGTAGGCTATTACAAAGGAGTGGGCTGAGAGTTGCTGTGCTCTTATTCACATGCAGCCCAGAAGATTCATGTTTGTTTACATGTTTTCTTTTACTTTGTACATTTACAGAAAGGCAGCTATTAGTACTGAACTGCTGTCCCTCAGACTTCAATCCAAATGCAGAGACCTACTGCAGGCTCAGGCATGGGCTAACTCAGAGCAATTTATATGCAGGGAAAAATCATCTGCAATCAGCTGCTGGCAAGGTTGGAGATTCTATTAAGGTGTGCAGTCATGGGGCAGGCAGGTCCTCTGAGGACGTACGGTCTTCATCCTCTTCAACCTCAATTATCACTGTCATATGCAGCCCTCTTAATCACATGCATAGCAGCAGCTACACAGCCTCCTGTGATCCCCTTCTGCTGCTGCTGCTGGTTATGTTTAGTTTCAGGGCCAAATGCTAAACAGAATATCTGAATTGGCATGTGTGCTGCTCTTTTTTAACCACCAAAATCTTGAGTTAACAGAGAAGGCAGAGAGAATAGCTACAGTCTAGTGTTGCTTTGAAAGTTTGTCTTTTTGCCACTATAGGCACAAAAAGAGAGGACACTCATAAAAACTTAGCCTATACATTTATAAATTACAAATACTTGATTAGTAACTTTGCTTTATAAAAGGTTTTCAAATAGCCATGGAGGTTTTCAGTGTGCATGTACTATAATTTCTCTGCACAACAGATAGCTGGCTGTGTTCACATATGTCTACGTCATGTCAACTTCCAGGTCAGTGTACTGCCGTGGGAAAGATGTAAGATGGTATATACTTTTTTCAGTATCTCACAACACGAGTGCTTAAATTTTAATCCTCTTGTATTAACTTTTACAAACAGTGTTTCCATAACTGAGGGAGATTTGGTAATATCTGTGATAGCAATACTATGAAATGCAAGGACTAAAAAACCTCCAAATGAAACTGTTGAACTGATCTTGCAACATGGCTTCAGGATTTCATGAACCTCAAAATATTGGCATGTAACCTGTAGTGATAAAAAAGTGGGATTTGGTTTTTGATTTTTTTTAATTTTATTTTATTTATTGCATTTGCATTCTTCATTTAGAAAACTGAAAAGTGATGTCTACCAAAAAAAAAAACAAAAGTTTCAGGGAACTTTCTGGTTGTATGGAAGATCTCTACATTGCTTGGGATTGCTGTCATAGGAGGCACAGATTTTCATACATACATACAACTGAACCTCAATATAGATGTTGATGTTAGTGACTTCTCTGAGGTAGTTTGCTCAGTCCTAAATCTACTCACTCCAAAGTCAATACTTAAATTTCCACTCACTTTAAAGAAAGAAGAATTAGGATAATAATGAGGGCTTTGGACATCTAATTTGGTAAATGTATGAAGATTGTAAGCTATTTGTTGTCATTCATTTTCTAAAAGAAACACAGAAAGATGGAATTCATGAGAAAATCCAGAAGAGAAACCATAAAAAATAAGTGCTTGCTCTTTTCCTCCCTGTTCACTTTCTTTTTACTACAGAATTGTAAAATTCAGTTTTGATTCAATGTAAAATAATAAGTAATAGAAGAAAAGAGTTGATGTGTCAGACTCTCAGCTGGTTTAAACCAGTAATCTACATCAGCTGAGAGCCTGGACCCATGAGATTATTAAATAGCTATTAAGTATTACCAAAAAAAAAAAAAAAAAGGCTCCTTTCACGGAATTTTCCCTATTCACCCCTCCAAGAAAATTCACATAACAGTTAAGTCCACTCTGGCAATTTCAAAGAGTTTTTAAACTCATGTAGTGCCAGAATTAGGAAATGATTTTTAGCAATTTATTTTGTTTTATGAGGAGTGGGAAGAAATAAAAATAGACACCCTCTTTGAATATGCAAAGATAAATGCTGAGAAAAGCATTCTTGAATGAATAAAATAAAATAATGAGTGCTTTACCTGCAGTCATATTATATATATGTATAATAAGTGAAGGTAGTATGCAAAACTAAGTTCTTTGATGACATGAAAGAGGAAAATATTTTAAATACATAACGAAGCAAAAGGTAAATAAAAGAAAACATATGGGACCTTTAAGACATAGTAAATAAGAATTAACTGTCTGAAAAAACAGACATGAACAATATGGAAATTACGATCTGTTGATAAAGCATTTGTATCATATTATTTTAGTTTATTCCTATATATGGATGTGTAATAGTAACACACTTTATCTGTTACAAACATGCCTATCTGTCTATCTATTGTATATACATTGGTCTGTTTCTCACTTCATGTCAGTTTTAATTTGTGTTTTCCTGCCTTCATTTCCACTGAACTGATTTTTATTACACTGGTCTTACAGAGGAATCCAGCCTGAGTCTCTAGAGATGATATTGAAGATAATCAGCCATAATGCATAGACCAGTCAAGAAGAGGGAACCGAGAGAGTTAACAGGACTTCAGGAGAGTTTGCTAGTTTGTATTATACTGAAATTTATGCTGAAAGGTCATTAAACATGCCACAAATGCAGACATATAAGTGTTTAAAGACTGGCTTTTCCCAAAGGTGAAAGGAAGAAAGGTGATAGGAAGAGTGACAATTTGTTCTGAAGTGAGACTGCACAAGTGCATCATTTAGCCCTGTATTAGAACTTGCTTTGACTGGTGAGGAGGAATGTACACTAGGGGAATGAAATTTGTTGATGATACTTACTAGAAAAGGGGCAATCAATAGGAAGAAGAAGGGCAAAAAAGTCAAGACGACTCTGACAAAACATGCCCAAAGGAAGATAAGTGCCTTATGCAATTAAGTGTAGAGAAGTGTAAGATAATGAGATTAGGGACACAAATAAGAACAGGTGCTTATGCCCTATGTAATCATATGGTACAAAATACTGAGCAGAAGCAGGATCTGTAGATAGAGATCAAAAAACTTCAGGACAGTGGTTGGCAGTAAAATGAAATGATACAATTGATTCCTAGAAGTAGCAATAATATCGTAGATGAAGTTATTCTAGCTCCCACACAAGGGATTTATGAATGAACATTTGCAATACTGTGAGGAGATCTGTCTGCCTTATAAAAGCAGAAATGGCGGAGAGAATAGAATCAGGTACACAGCAAATTTAATTATTCATAAAGGTCAGAGAACAAAACAAAATTGCCTGTGGTCTTTGAGAAGGAGGAGAAAGCAGGCCTTGCTAAGAAATTTGAGGTTTGGAAAATCATAGTAAGGACAGAGACAATTGTAATAGTATTAGATCTAGTAATAAACATAAAAGCAATAAATAAAGGCGATTTGACTCAATGAAAATGAAACTGAACAAAAATGTAGAATGAGATATAATTAATAGAGGGATTATGTTGCCAAAGTCAACACCTGAAGCAATCTGAATAAGCATTATTCCCTGGATAACTATTTGTGACACATTACAACTGATACTTTTCCCTATCTAATTCTAGCTAATAATTGTAGGAACACTGAATCTTAGATAGGCTAAATTGCACTCTAAAAATGCCTTTCTCCCACGACTGACTATATAAGCAGTGTATATAGATGATTGTTCCTAATTTGAACAAGTCTGTCAATTTCATAAAGTCTGGTGACATGAGTGTTGACTCCAAGAAAGATTTTCGTGCTGGAAGTGGGACCTCAGTGGCAAGCAAATGCCTTTCATAAGAGTCATGACCTGAAGTCCCAGACCAAGCCTCTTCTTGGCTTTGGAAGCAACTGAGGTATCATTAAAACTTTTAATTTCCCTATATGCATGCAAAAGATGCACGTTTTATATAGTCACACTTAGCTCCATTTGGAGTTGGGAAACAAAATCTTTGGGTCTTTGTCAGGCACTCCCTACAGAATACAGCTTTATCCATTACACTTCACTTAAAGCATGATTATTATCCTCTCTTTATTTAATTGCTGCCCATCTGAAAAACCTACAGATATCATAAAAGATGGAGGTCTGATATCATGTTCTTTCATGAGGGACTGCAAAGATACGTCTCCCATATGTCCACAAGGTTATAAGATCTTGTGTGAGGAAGAAGCTCATCATTGCTCAGAAAAAGAATTCACTCTTTTGTGGGCCCAGAATGACTCCACATACCATAGTTAACTAGCATTAATAGTGTGCCCTGTCACTTAGAAGTATATTATGCAAAGTCATTTCCATTTAATCTTCAAGAAAAGGTCACACCAAAACTTAAATCTCCCTTCTTCCAGGTGACTGTTAGACAACGGTCATTTGGCCTTTTTTTCTCCCTTCCAATGAATTTTTCATTCCTTTCCTCGTGGGCTTGCAAATTAAGCCTCAGTGATGGTGACTGTACCCATGGTTAGAATAAACCTTCTTTGTGAGAAGATTCAGATTCACCAACTTAACTTCTAATTTCTTAGGTTATTTTTTAAGTCATCTGGCAATTGTATAAAAATTGTATTTCAAAGGATCACCAGTCAGGTTTAAAAAAGCAAAATGTGACCCTGGAATGACACAATTTTACAAGTCTGCCTTCAGAAGCAGGTGGACCGTGAACCCTCAGGGAGCAGAGGGGCTTCTCGCTCCTGCCAACAGTTCGGAGAAATGGAAGACTCACCTTATCTGCACCTTTTCCATGCTGACTCTATGCTGACCTTGGATTGCTTTCTCTTTGAGTGTTCTGAGCTCAACCCAGCATATCAGACCTGAGAGGTCTCACATATCTAAGGACTCCTGAACTCTCAGCATATCTGAGCCCATCTGAATATGCTTGTTTACATGAGTACATTCACGTGTGTGTATATATCTCTAAACTGAGGGCATATGTGCAGTCTGCCTCACTTTTCATCTGACTCTCTCTTCTATTTCTGGGTCTTTGATTTGAAAGCCTAAGGACCACTGCAGTGGTGTTTCCTCATTGCTTTTTGTTATCCTTTGAGCTTACTGCCTGGACATATGGAACAGCTGCTCCTCTTTCACAAACTGTGAAGGACCACATGCTTTATTTCATGAAACTTGTCCATAACGAAACAGGCGGCAAATGTATTTTTTTTGCTAATAAGCTCACACTTTGCTTCTAAACTGCCTGAGCTCCAACTGCCTGTGTAGCAATAATACTTCAGAATTCAAAGATGTGCTTTCTGGAAATTAGAATGAAATGAAATAGTCCCATTTGTCTCTGCTGATTTTATCAATACAGTGGTTTTTGTATTATTATATTAGCTTCTAATATGCAAGGTTATGTTTGGTTTTTGGAGATTTGTTACTTATTTTCAAATGATTCTGTTTATTGTACTCTTACAATATGATTACACCATTATAATACAATAGTGTGCACTGTTAGCACAAACTGTCCAAATTGATTAGCTTCCTAATCAATTCAGTCTTTTAAATATAAAATGCTGATAATGGAAAGAGATAATGTTTTAATGAAATCTAAGGCCCAGATCCGCAGGAGCACATAGGCATATGCTCACATTTAAATCAGTGGGAGCAAGGCTCCTTCCATGACTTCATCAGTAAAAAATCCTACTGACTTTCTCTCTTATTTGTTTTAAAAGAAACTTAAGATGCTGAACTTCAGCCAATCTTCATTGTATGTAATTTTAATAAGTTGCTTAGAACCTGAAAAAGTCTTCAACTCATAGATCATAATATTTATAGCAAATAAAGGCAGAAAACAACTAGTCTGTAATATTGGCACAAAGTATCCTTGATTTTACATTCCGTGAAGCTACTTTCTCTAACAGATATTGCTGAATTATTCTCTTCAAATAAAATGCTTAAAATGTACACTAAATAAAAGGAAAAAAATGTGTGTTTTTTTCTATTTTTGAATGTAGTTATTTTACTTTCTATTTTCATATTTTATATTTTTCCCTTTATTCAACCTTCAGAATGGATAGTAGCATTTAGTGTGTTTGTGTAAATTACTGATAAGTGTGTTGATTTGTGAAAAATAAATGCTTAAACAGAAGCCAGATGTTTTTGAAGACTATGAACACTCTCTTCTATAGATGCATATAAAAAGTGGAAAGCATTACCTCTGTTTGCAACACACGTAATATTTACATGTGTTAGACTTTATAGTAAACCATCAAAATAGTTGATAATGCCTGTCTTAATGAATCTTTAACCTTCTGTAAAATATTATATCTAAATTTTAAAAGCTCCATCCCAGCCTTCCCAAACAAGCAGGAGCAGTAGTGTGTGGATGAGTGGCTCATATATATGAAAGCATATTTAGAAATAAGAGTGAAATTCTTGCTGGATCCATTGCAAGAATAAGTATGCAAGCTCAGGAGAAGCTTAGGTTCAAATATTTGAACATCTGAATATGATTACATGTGCATCAGTGTTTTTCATCCCACAGGCTTGCCCCTCCTCACATGCACCAGAATGCCTCACTCAGAACAATAGCTTCCACTTTGGCAACCATGGACATGAAAAGTAAATACTTGATAGATTTAGCTTCACCCTTTTTGATAGGACAACCACCACCGCACATATGTGGGTCCCTTTTTCAGCTGAAGGGAATGAGGAGGCAAAGTGTTATTTTGCTTTGCAGTGTTAACTGAAATCTACTTAAAAGCTTTCGGTGTAAGGTGCCCCTTAGGGTTAGTGGGTGACAGCAATTGATCAGAACAGAAATACCTGAATACAAAGAAAATGAAAGTGTTAATAAGCAAAACTGTTGGCTTTTATTCTATATTATTATTATTTATTGTGATCTATTACAGATCACTAAACAGGTATTTGCATTTTAAAATGTTGCTAATATTTTTGATTATATACAAGTAATTATTGAGGTCAAAGTCATCCGCTTCAGCAAACCTGCAGCCTATATGAATTCCTCTACAATTAGACAATTCTGCTTTTGACTATCACTCAGGATCATGTGCTAGCAGAAATATATTTCAAAAGTTTTGAAAGGTAATATGTATATTTCAGCTTTAGGCTGCCAGTCAGATAGTATGTATATTTATTTGAACAGGTCAAAAAATAATGACCCAAATATTTGAATTTTATGACTGATGTTAAATTTGTGAATCCATTTGCAAGCATTAAATTAAAAACCAGATGAGTTTTCATAGGTCTTGAGCATGCAAATATGTTTGTTCCATTTGGAAGGCAGGGAATTAAACTGGCATAGCATATCCTACAAAAGATTTTTACAACACAAAGTCATCAAGACGTTCCATTCAGGATCAAGGCCTCATCATGCTGATCATAGTACAAGCATTTCTGAAAACATACGTTTTCTGATATACATAGGAATTTAATGTGTAAAAATGCAAGTGACACAAAGACTGAGGGATACAGTTCACTTAGAATATTTCCTGTGTATACTCACATTGCATAAATGTATACAGGTAGGAACAGCAATCCTTAAATGACTTTTACTTTCATCACAAAATGTCATTGTGGTACTGATGGATCCTGAGTAAAGACTGGAAATATGTTTGAGAAAGGGGAAGGAGGGAACATTTTGTAGGAGTCAATAAAGTTTGAGTAGATCAGCTCGCAAATAGGAAGAACCCAGAATGGAGAAATCATGCTAAAATAAAAATATATATATATAAAAGCATATATATGTATATTTCTATATTTATGTATAAACAGTTTGGAATATATCACAGTGTATTCCAAAAGTTACAAGGATAGTAAATATGTTGAAAACCATAGATTGTTTTCTCAGTAGTACAATCACACAACACAAGGCAGACATTTACTACATCCTAATCTTGATCCAAAGCTACATGAGGTCAACAGACATCATTTCATCACCTTCAGTGGGCTTGTTTCAGTTCCTCACCTTCTGTTGAGGTGCCATATGCTGGACAGAATACAGTCACTACCGGCAGATAGCAGATATAATTGTTGTTCCTTTCTTGGATCACTGGTCTTTACCTTTGAAAAGCACTTATCTCAGTAGAGCATATGTTAGAATTGGGCAACTCTTTCTGTGGAGCTTTGCTCTGGAATATGCCTCAGATTTATTCCATGTGAATGGCATGAGCAGTTATAGAGATCCAGTTCTTTAGTGCTGGATGAATACTGTCTCTGCTACCATCATTAGTTAAGTTGCAGCATAAAACATGTTATCTTTAATTTGAGTTCCACTGACTAACATTTGCTAGTTTAAGGCAGGCTATTGATTGACATGTGGATATGAAAAAAACATATTTGGAGTTGGAATGACGATAGCAGAATACCCAGGACAGAAGAAACATTATTCTTAACAAGACAGCACTTACAGAGCAATGTCAAAGAAGAGAGAGGCAGAAAACTAAACAATATTCTAAAACTGCATCAGTGTTGAAAAAAGAGACCCAACTTTGCATGAGCCATGAAACTTTAAAATGAGGTAAAGCTTCAGTGTTCAGCAATATCATCCTTAGAGAGATGTGCCAAATAGTGTGAGATGAATTCAAGTATTTCCTCAAACTGAGACAAGTGCAGTTGGTTTCGGAGAAGCTTGGCATTACAGGTGGATGTCTCTTGAGTAAAGGTACATTTCAGGCATATTGTTGATGAGGGTGGGACTTGGTAGAAAATACCTTCTAAGCAAGAGCTGGAGGATAAAGTATATTTTACAGAATAATTCACTGAAATGAAGTCCAACTGTGGGAAAGGTAGAATGTTCAGATCACCATTTGTGTTTTCATTGTTTTAGGCTTTAAATGAGGTCTATCTTTTTATATATCTTTTTATGTAATTTGGGATATAACCAGGAAATGCTAGTGAAGATCTGAACCCACAACAGTCCTCTCAGGATTCTCATAAGAGAGTGAATCCTATACTTATCTGTATCCAGCTTTGCGTCAGAACATACTTGACGCTACCACGCTAAAAAACATGCGTATAGGTAGCTGAGGAAGGAAGGAAGGAAGGAAGGAAGGAAGGGAGGGAGGGAGGGAGGGAGGGAGGAAGGAAGGAAGGAAGGAAGGAAGGAAGGAAGGA
>NW_010580871.1:223286-233738 GCF_000705375.1 Tinamus guttatus | reverse complement strand
GGAAGGAAGGAAGGAAGGAAGGAAGGAAGGAAGGAAGGAAGGAAGGAAGGAAGGAAGGAAGGAAGGAAGGAAGGAAGGAAGGAAGGAGCTTGTCAGGAAATCTAGTGCTTCATCTATGCATGTAGCACATGATATGTAGGTGTGCTCTTTTGGTAAGGGTCCATCAAAACAAGACATGGTATGCCTTTTTTTTGTTCATAGCATCTCTTCATTTTTTTCATGTTGTCTGAAAAGTGAAGAATGTCTGTAAAACAGTAACTTGTCCTACTAGCCTCTCCAAAATTCCACATCAAGAACTTGTATGTATCCCACTTGATGGGTTGCAGGCATTCCTACTGCTTTTCTGCTTCAGTTAACACATTTATTAACAAAGAGATATATTTGAGTACAAAGATTTTATTTGATCTTCATTTTTCCTCATTTATTCTAAAAATGCAACAGTGATCAATAGTTACTGACTGAAAAGTGTCTGTATTATAGATTCATAATATAGTTTCCCTCATTTGCAAAGTGACTTAGCAGATAACTCACAGATTAAACAGTTCTGCCAGAAGCTGAACCTTAAAATAGTCATTTAACTTATTTTTTTCACGAATATCATTTACCCCCAGATTCTACCCAATACTTAAAAGCATATGATTAGGAAGAAGTAATGCAGACAAATTAAAATGAAATATCTTTTTTTTCCTTGATATTAATTGATATTATTTCATACTACAGTCTTATTTAATCTGTAAGTACAAAGAGAAGACTTGCACATTATTTTGGCATAAGAAATTATTCGTGAGTAACTAAAGCGCTGTAGGGGGAGCACTATTGTTTCATTTTGGTCTGTCATGATGTGAGGCACGAATGGCTCATAAATGGCTCAGCCATCAGCCTGTTAAGGAACAGCCAGAGATAAACCTCTAACTGAACGCTGAAGCGTGGAAGATCAGAATCATTATTTGCAACTTAAGGAACCTAAAGGAGAGCTAATGGTGAAGCTAATGATTAAAGATGTAATACCTAGCAAAGGAGGACACATTGTTATCTTTAGTGTATGATATTTGTGGTTAATTAGGGATTTAAAACTAAGTGCTCAAGGAGAAACTTTGTCTACCACTCTAAAAAGAGAAGAATTGTCTAAGTTAGGTTCTCTAGAGGAACTTACTTCTCGACACTAACCACTGTAGACTTAGGCAAACAAGTCTTCTCACAGCAGCACTTACGCTTTCTAAGTCCAGTTTCAAAAGTAAGTTCTACCATATTCACCTTTGCAGTCCACCAGACCTGCCTTGCTAGTGTCCCACTTGCTATTTGGACAGCAGGCAAGACATAGCTGAAAAGCAATGTAGGAAGTTCCTCTTAACCACCTCTTGGCTTCTGGCTACTTCTTCCCAGAGGAGCCTGGGAAGAAATACTACATGATGCTCTGCTCCTAACACAGCAGATGTCTCACTCAGTGGGGTAGAGAGGGAGCATGGTCGCACATTTATGGTGGAGAAAGCTATAGTGGGAAGGGGCAGTTAATAGCTTCTCGGCTGAGACCACTGTCAAGAGTTGCCCATCTCTTTTCTCCTCTTGGGAAGCAGGTTCTAGTATCACTTTGATCAGTGCTGTCAAGCTGTGGGAGCCTTTGACTCAGAAATAGGAGGAAAAAATAAAAACTGCTGTCAGTGTGGGGAACTGCACCATTAGTATTGCCTCCAGCTGAGACCAATGCTTCCCTGTGGATGGTGTGGGAATAGCAGTGGGCAGGAGGTTTTCCCTGCATAAATCCAGGGCTGAAGCCCGGATTAAATACAGAGAATAAATACAATCACAGACTCTTGAATGCAGATTCCTTAAAGTGAAAAGTGAAACTCCCACAATTTTCAGAGACATTCTCGATTGGAAGTTTAAAAAGACCCAGAAGAAGCATAATACAGTATAGATCATGAATATAATTCTACGGGGAAAACACACAATGGCTGGATCAACCTGATGTTAAAACATGTACTGGTTGATACTTTAAAATGCCTAGATAGCTAAATGGCTGGGACAGCTGCTTCATAACATAAGGACTGTGTATGTATCCAGCAAACCTTGACATCACAGGCTTTTGTGAAGTTTGATGCACTTGCAATGCCACTTCAGTGTTACTGAAAGAAGTATAATACTATATGCTAAAACAGAAGAGATCGTGATTATTGGAGTGCTATTTGTTCTAGACATAAATATGTCAGTATATTTAATGGAACTCATTCTTTTCATGGACAGGCTTAATTCAAGCAGCTCTGATGAACCCAACAGCTTTTGAGGGCAATAACGAAATTAAAGGGATCTGCTCTCAACTAAAAGAATTTATGGACTAATCCCCAAAACAAGATGTGTTCCTGAGAATAAAAGAATTCAATGCCAAGTGGAAATAGGGATTAAATTACACAGATCTGACATATATTAGGGAAGATCAATATATTAGAGCATTTATTATATGATGGCTGGCAGATGATCTAAGAGGGGTTCGACTTCATAGACTTGGACATTGGTACACATCAACTCACACTCTTCGTGGATAAAGAGGTAAAATATTTAGCTGCCCTGAAGCAGGAGCCTCCTTTCCACATTTTTTACTTAGCCCCAGTAAGTAATAAAAATGTCTCACAGTAGGTAACATTTTTAATGGCTTTAGTGTGGTCTTAGTTTTTGTTTCTTTTGTGAGTTTCCATAAAATTGAGTTGTATTGACAACAAAAAATAAACAAAAGTGAATTTCAAAGTTAAATGTCTGTTTAATGAAAATTACTTTTTAGTTCAGACAGATTAGTACGGATGTGTCAGAGAATTATGTTTCATAAAACTGTGCACTACCCTCATGACTTACCCAACCAATCATAAATAAAGTAAATCAAATTGTGTACACGCATAGAAAATGGTTCATAGAATTTAAAAAGCTCATCCCAAATTAATCAAATATTTTGAATATGATCAGATAAAATCTTGGGCTGCTCATGCATATGTCACAATCAGACAGAAAGAGTCTAAATTCATTGGATGCATTATTCATTGTGAATTATTTGCTCTACCCATCAGTGGGGAAGCTTGCAAACACTACTGGTATATCTGTGACCATCCAGCAGTTTGAAGAAGGAGATCTGATTGCTCTTAGCATTACATAACATCCTGCCATTCAGATGAATGCTGTTTATTTATTTCAGCAATAAAAATGTTGTCCATAGAGTGTTCAAATATGCTAGGGACAAACCAGAATGGCTAATGGATATCAGATGGCTAAGCAGTATTTCCACTATATGTAAAATTTCATTTTTCTGTATTAACTGTTATCATCTCATGTGAATATAGAACAAAGAAATATTTACACGTAGAGTAAGTACAGTTATAGGTGTACCATAGGTAGTATGCACTTATACACTTTATGAAGTTGTTTGAAATTAATTTCAAATGAACTAAAGTTCTTGAATGTCTTAGAGTAACAGCTGTAGTGACCTTTATTTAGTATAACTGTAAAAAAGGAATAGACAATGATACTAAAAAAACCCTCCACAATTAACTGAGATATGCCCAAAATATTCTGCTAGATTTTATGAAGTCGAAGTCTCTAAGAGACAAAAAGAAGATAAGATACCCAATAACAAAAAATTATCTCATTTATGCAGCCTGCATTTAATCTGCCATGTAAGTGTCATATAGAATCATATAGTGATTCTGGCAATAGAACAACTACTAAGTTAAAGAATACAAACAAGTAAGACTGAGTTGTTGCAGTTCAAACGGCTGCAGCGACCTGGTTCAGGGACGGCACGGCGACCACCCCCAAGCCACTCGGGCCATCAGCTAGTTGACACCAATGTGGTGGACGGCAAAATGGCCTTTACTGATGGGTAACAAGGTGTTATATAGCTAGGTTTACAATGTCACATCCGTCCGCTTACACCATAGACTAAACACTATTGGCTATTAGGGGCCCTATCTTTCCGTACAGCACGATATCTTCCGGCCGCCGTTCCCTAACTATCTGCAACACTGAGTTCTATATATGAACTCATATATAGAATTCCAAACTTGCACAATCATGCATTTATGTAACCATTATCACTGTAGAGCATATGTATAATTTTATCGGCTTAATAGTGTTATAATATTAGAGAATAGTCTATTTCAGGTACTGTGACCTCCTTTGAAATGTCTATTAATGGAAAGAACATGACAACATGTAAAACAATGTTAGTTATTCTACATAGGAATGAGAGCTTCTATATTCCAAAATTGTAATCCTAGTCACTTTTAGAGGAGTGAACGGACACACGTAATATGGCTCAGGAACGAATAGTAGTCTTCATCCCTTCATTCCCCCCTCTTAAACAATGTCTATAAAGATTTAGAAACGTCAAAATACTAAAACCTGTCCCCTTCCAGGATGACTGGAAGACTAAATAAAGACCGACTATATTTAGCATCCTGTATCATTTATGTTGTGGACAAATATTATTGTATTTCCTGTTCATTATTGTATTCCTCCTGTTTCATCAAGAAATAGGGAGATTCTGACTCATTATTGGAATGACACATTTCCAGGGAAACCTGAAAAGATACAGAACTTCAGTTCTGTAGAAAAACTCTTCACTTGCAAGAAGCACCAAACAAATACCTCAACATAAGTCTTAGGACACTCATGTTGGGTCAGTCTTTTTTTGAGAAAAGCTGTAAATAATCCCTTCTAATTGTGTCACGTGGACAGGAGTTTATGTGATTCGTGTTTCCTCTGCTTGTTCAGTCACTATCATGTCAAATTCATTTAAGTGTTATCCTGGATGGTCAACATCTTTGGTCAATTTATTCAGTGACAATGTTTACTTAGAAATCAAAAGACTATTTGAACAACTTTAACTTACATTTTCCACTTAAATTTTAATAACTGCTTCTTTTAATTAAATGAAAATGGGTCATTTTATATATTTCTTAACATTCCAGAAATAAAAAAGAACAATATGCAGCATAGTCTAGGGTTTTTTTTTTTTTTTTTTTTTTTTTTGTATTGTTAATGCTCTGTCAGTGCAAATTTCGGTTCTGGATCTTCTTTGGAAGTAGAGATCTGCCAATAACATGGACTTTGGCAAAGCACTTTTGGCAAAGTCTCATAATAGGCAATGTATATAGTGTAAAAGGCTCCGATTACCTCAGTAATTTAGCACATATATGTTAACGTGTTAATAAGATATCTAATATTTAGGGTTTAAAGATAGCTAATATTATTAGGATGAATGAGACAAATGTTGATATGGCCTCTTTCTCATAATCTCTAGCAAGTGGATTGCATTAGATTTTTTGATGATAATTTTCAGAAAATAGGAATCACAGGAAAATTCAAATCGTAATGAGCTTCTGGAGATCCCTAATCCAACCTTCTGCTGTAAACATAGTCAACTGTGAGATCAGACCATACTTCTCAGGGCTTTATCTAGTTGGGTCCTGAAAATCATCAAGGATGGAGCCTGCACAGTCTTACGGGCAATCTGTTCCAATGCTTGGCTAATCCTATGGTAAAAAATGTGTAAATATAACTACTAGTATTCTCAAATAAGTATTTTAAAATAGTTATCATAAAAGAATGAGTTCAACTGGCTGAAAAAAAGCTGAATGAAACTTCTGTGCAATGCATGAGGTAAAGTTCACAAAATGACATCAGGCTATAGAGATAGGCAGTACGAAATGACAACTATATTGCAACTGCACTACAAAAAGAGGGTAAAATACAATCATGTTGAGATACCTGGGCTTTAGGTTTATATTCAGGCATGTTAGAGGCCAGACACCATAGGAGTCTGAATTTTGCTCTGTTTTCACTGATAAAGGCAATACGTAGTTCTTCAGTGATGCTGTTACCCCACGTATTCTGTATATTTGTATGGCTATTTGTATGACTATTGGGAAGAGTGCTTCCCCTTATTGAGTTTGACCCACTCTTCCGGTGGGTCAGTTCCAGTCTGCCCCAGCCATGGCTGGACTGCTGTATAAGATCTGTATAAATAAAAGATTTCATAGCGACCGGTTAAAGAATGGAGAACTTAATTGAGAGAAAGAGTGACAAAGATCCTAAAGATACACTTTGCTTGCACCAGCAAAAGGAGTTCTTCCAGACAGAATTTGGACAAGCATAGAGAAGCTGTACCATGAGAAGACTTTTCTGCCTCTGCATATAAGTTTTGCTGGCAGTGCTGGATGAGTTAGTCTTCCAGTGTCCTATGGCATCATGACTTAGTGTATACTTGAACTACATTTTTCAAAACTCAGGCAGAAAGGGAGGACTAAATCTCTAGAGTTGAGGAGAAGAGTTATACAGTCTTATAGCTTCATACCTCAATAAATCTCCTGAAGAACTTAATGTAAGAGTGTTCTGCTACTGTAAAAATAAACCCAACAATTTGCAAGTTTCCACTACATTTTTTTTTAAGTGGATTCTCTTGTCAGAGAGCATGTTACTGTAGTGGTTATATTTTTTTCCTGTAAGATATTTCTCCCTACTTCAATTAAAAATGACATCAGATTCCTGAAGAGATCCAGTAGTCTCTGCTGCTGAAATTCCCGAGCACAGAAACCCAGGAGGGACCATTATGAGGGATGTGATTCCTGCCTCGTGAAACAGAAGACTAATGATATCTATACTTAATTGACCTTGTACTGTAACAGCAACATTATTACCACCCTCCTCTCTCACTGGGCTCATTCAGCTCCATCCGTTTTCTGCTCAGGAACACTGTTACTTTCATGCAAAGCAGAGGGAATTATCACACAAGTAAATGCTGCTTACTTTGTTCGGAACGGTTATTTACACTTTAGCAGATTTCACAAGGAGGAGGGTTGCACTGAACCTGAGAGGCAGAGCAGCCATAAGGGAGTTTGCATGCCACAGGAACTGAAGCAAGGCCGGACACCAAAACAAATCATTTCTGAGATGGTTTGGAAGAAGGGGAGTCAGCATGAGGAGCTGGCTGGATGCAAATCTGATGGGTCCAAAGGAGATGAAGTCAAGGAAACAGTCTCCTACCTCTCCATGGGGCTATCCGCCTTTACAGAGTGGATTACATCACTCCTTTGGTTAGGCAAATACAAAGCTGAGATAGTCAGAATTTGTGCAAGGAGGAGATCATTTTGTCTTGTGGCTGCAAACAGCCAAACGGAGCTATTTTTCTATGCTGTTCATGTTGAATGCTAAATATCCTTCTCTCTCGTTTCAGCTGTAGGAGCGTGAGGCCTTTCTTTTCAAACTCTGTTTCATTTTATTTTTAAATTGCATTGGCCAGCTCAGCCAGTTGAAGAACAGCCCACTTGTTGGGATTTCTTCAAATGATTCTGACAGATACATTTTGTCAAAAATATACCACAACTGTGACTGTCTAATCCCAAATAGCCTTTATTTAATTTTAAATGTGTCAGTGCAAAACATGACCAAACACAACAAGCAACTATAATCAACTGAATGAGTAACATGGATGCTGAATTATTGTTATGCTTCAAGAAAATCTTTGTTATTCCTTTCTAAAAAAAAATATGAAAAGTACGAAAGTGATATTAAGCAGATGTTAGACTAGAGTTGTCAATCTTGTCTAAGCACGCAGGTGCTAATGTGTTATAATTATCCCTTCTGGCAGTTGATATTTAGGATTTTGGATCCCACCTAGTCAATCACAGCTGTAATTGTTAAGCTACTTACCTAGCTAATATGCTGGGTAATAACCAGATCAAGATTTAATATTTGACGTTTACCATCAATTATCTTTTCTTCTGACATACATCTCCCCCACTCAGGTTTTTGCGGATTGGAACACTCTTCTGATTTCAGTAAAATAAATAAGAATCTGGTTATAGAATAAGACTCAAAAATAAAAAATAAAAAAATTCCTGTCAAATGTCTCATCGCCTCTTGTTTCTTAAGGAAGAAGAAGAAATCTTCTTGCTGCAAGCTTTACAGATATAATAATCACTTGATTCAAAATGATTCCTCCCCTTTCTGCTTTTTGATAGATTTATTTACACAAAATTGAGTACCTGCTATTACAAAAACGCAGTGTATGCTCACGTAAGTCAGGCACATTTTCTAATGACCCTATTTGCTATGGAACAAAGCACTGGCATTTGTTTTTCAGTGAGAAAATAAATGTATGCATGTTTTCATACCATAGAAGTTATGCTGAAGGGTGTTTCCACTAAAAGCACTCTCAAAATTAATTCTGCACTTAAAACACTCTAAAACGCAAATTATTTTGCCAGTTCTTCATTTTTATTTCTTCTATCAGCTAAAACCTTTGTTATAGAATTTACTTCAGTAAACAGATGTTGAATGAGAACATTTTTTTCCAGACGTTCTGAGATTTCATCCTATGTAATTATACTGAATTTCACACAATTTAAACACTTCTGTTCCAAATCCACATGCAGTATTTGTAGTATATTCACAAGTTAGGTATATCTAAACTGTCCAAATGGCCTCTGAAGAACTTTATGGGCCAAGTTTTTGTTGCTGTAATTGCATGAAAATATGATTTGTATCAGAAAGAGTTCTATATCGTTATTTCCCTCTTATAATATAACATAATTTCCCCTTAAGCCCCTAAGAGAGTGATTGGGGCTATTTCTGTTATCTATAGTGTTGTCTCAGAAAAGCTTTGCCAAAAAAAAATACTGATTTTTTTTTTGTCCTTGATGCTGAGTCAGCAAAGATCTTTAAGTTCCTGTCTTAATTTTGGTGACTGAAATTGTGAAATTTGTTCAGGTATGCAAAATTAAAAATAAACAAACAAATAAACAAAAAATAATCTTCACAACTAAAAGCAGTCAAATGTCATGAAGAATGTAGTCAATACAGAATAACATTTTTCTACAAGGATACAGAATGTTATTTTAATGCTCTTAAATAATATTCAATTACAGTTTCCATATGAAAGATAGTCTAAATTAATTACAAAACTGCAGTTTTACCTAATCTTTTCCTTTATAGGCAAACCAGCACTAAAGCAAATAACAGTGGATAATATAGCAATGGATATCACACAACTAAACTTGAAAACAATATCTTTACAAGAGAAGTTCTCCCTGTTGTCTGTATGTCAAAGTTTGAACAGGGAAAGGCTGCAATCAGGCAGCCAAGGGACATGAATACTTCAAAGGAAAACAAATGAAACTGGACCTAGTCATTTTGCAATAAAATCTGAAGTCACGTAATAGTGCCCTTTTAAGCCACTTGTGACTTTTAAGACTTCAAACGAAAAGCTGTTAGCACAGACAGATAAACATGCTAAGCTGTTATTTGCCTGGGGCGATACCCTTGTGATTTATAACAGGCAGTGAAAATATAGTAGTCTAGGTGTTCAAGAAGAACGATATGAATACCAGTAATCTCTTCACAGTGATGCCAATAGCTTTGATAATAAATCCTCCCAGAAAATCTTGGGGTAGTCATAACAATTAGACATTTTTTCCTTGTTAGGAAAGTTTTCTAAACAGGAAAATGTTTCTAAAACCTGATAAAATTTGTAGAAAGAGAAAAAAAAAAAGTATTTAGATCAAGCACATACCCATATCAGAAATGAAAAGTAAAAACCTCACTATGACTTTTTTTTTTCAAAGAATTAAAGACACCTGCCTAAATTGCATATTCTAGCAACCTAGTCTTACTCACACAAATAGACATAGTGATATCGTTGGTGACTTAAATTCTCTGACAATTGTAAAATAAGCATTTGCAGATAGAAATCAGACCTCATATACTTAAAAGCCTATTGTTTAACATCCAAAAATAAAGGCACGCCCCCCACAATTTATGTGAAATTTACTCTCTATTACGGCCTGTTCTGTGTTGACTGGAGAAGAGTTAGCAGTTAATTCTGTTTATTTTTTTCCTCTAAAATGACATAAACACAGAACATGTATATATTTCTTAACAGAGAAGACAAGAGGGATGCGATGTTGGATCTCTTCTCCCTCAGTTTTGGAGTATATAAATAAGAGATGGAGACTGAACAGTTTGACAGGAGACTGGGGGTTCCTATAAAAGAGCACAGAGCACAAAAAAGCCCCATCCTTTTAAAAGCTGCATCACTGAGCTACGCAAAATAAATGCCAATCCAAATTAACCTCGAGTGCCACAATAAGACAGGGTATAAATTTAAACAAAAACCTGGATGGCAGCTTCGTTTTTTAACTAGGGCAGTATATCTAGCCAGTAACTGATGTATGTTCTGTTTTTTCCAGCTGGCAGTCTCCTGGGTATGCAGACACATATTTCCAAGCATGTTGTTCAGAGTTCTGTTTGTGCTTGGACCATAACTGCAGTTAAAACAGCCAAAATAAAATATGCCAAGTAATACTGGCTGAGAGACAGGCTGATTGGACCAACCTTATGCCTGATACAAAGCCGCTGACACCAGGGGAGTCACACAGTGACAGTTCATTGTTCTCTACTTTTAAACCCAAA
>NW_010580871.1:204868-223248 GCF_000705375.1 Tinamus guttatus | reverse complement strand
CTTTTATGAAATTCTCTTTGTTGTAGTCTGGAGACACCAAGGAATTACCAGCAGTAAGGATTCCTTGTCTCACCTAATTTTCTGACAGCATTTCTCTGTTAGAATATACTGAAAGGTCCAGTGGCCTTGTGTAGGTACAAATTTATCTGGCAAAGGTAAGTGGACCAGGCTACCATTTTCCTCTCCCACCTTTCTGCCATGGTGTCACTGTTCCTCCCTGGGTAAGTCTGCAGGAGATAAGCCATACCATGAGAGCCTAACAGACACCTAGGACCACAGGCTGTCCTATCAAAAACATTCTTCCCGGGGCTAAATCCATTTGGGGTCTTCTGCTGGCCACATGTGTCTGAACTCCTAAGGTCTTCATTTGGCTCAAGGATTTCAGTGGGAATCCAACAGGTCAACTACTTTCTTGCACTTGAATTTGCCCTCTGCAAACAACCTAACTCATAGGGAATGGTAATGTCTGGTACCCTGGCAATGGGGCCAGTGTAAGTTTTGAATAAAGGGAGTTTATTCAAACAGGCTTGTGATAAACATGGCCCAACCCTGTTCCATCCTCTGCAAAGGAATCTGGAGGAATTTTCTTGACACTGAGGGCAGACTCTAGGCTCAAAGGAAAGAAGGAAAAAATGTAAAATAGCTTTCCCAGTGCATCATATTTTATTATTAAAATCTAAACTAAATATATATCACCTCCAACACACAAAAATAATCTCCTGTAGTTTGGATTAAAGCACCTAGCTATTGTCTCTTTAAATAATAATGAAAAAGGAGAAAATATTCTGCAACTTCCATAAAAAGTGTCATATTTGTATAGACCCCAAATCCCCTCTGTTTAAACAGGGTGATTAATATCAGCTCCTGTAGGAAATTAAATTCAGGGAAGAACAGTAATATGCAGATATGCAGATTTCTAGGCAGAATGGCTAGCCCTGGGTAAGAGAGTTAGGTTGATTAATCTGCATCCTCAGAATACAAAATGAAATGTTGGGCTCTCCTGGGTTAGCACCAGAAATGACTTTTCCTTCTTACATTAGAAATAAACGGACAAACACATGCACGTATATTGCAAAAGGCCTTAATATCACATGCGATGTTTACAAAAGCGATAAGAGTTTAATATTTAAAATATCATATTTCATCTGGGAAGGGAAAGAAGAAAAAGAGCATTTCTCATTAGGATGGGGACTTTCTTTTATACTAAAAAAGCATTCTTTTCTTTTTAAAATTTCTATAGAATTATAAGGAAATTCTGCATGTCAACATGAATGTGCATCTTCAATCTGCTCATAAATGCTGGTGCAAAAATACTACAATTCAGGGATGATTGGACGCAAACACAGTCATAGTGTGGAAAAAAAAGATCATAAACCAAAAGCATTCAGTATTAAATTTTTCATATTATTTTCAATGTATTTAATTTTTTATTTTGAAATTACAAACACAATATAGAAGCATAATAGACCAAAATTATGATTCCACGGGCTTAATTTTCACTAATGTAAATTCCTCCATAAATATCACCTTTCTGTCAGTTAAGAATAACAGCACTTCCATATTACCTGGAGTAAATATAAGATTTTTGATAATTTAATGTTTCAAAAGAAACAGACGGAAAAACTCAGAAAAATATTTACAGCGAAATGCAAAATGTCATTTTCAGATTTTTTTTTCCCCTATCGTTACTGGAAAACCAAGCCTGTTATTTAAAATCATTCAGGGTCTCTTCAATAATTGTATAGAAGTAGACATTATGCTATATTATTAAAGCTGTAATTTCCTGCTTAATCTGGCTGGATGTTTCTTTTTATCACTTGGCAATTTCTATCTAGTTATGGCATAATTAAGTTTCCTGACCCTTGCTCACTCTCTTAACAGGACGCTTAGAAATATACTAGAATTGCAGATCTTCAACCTGATGTCCTCTCTCCCCACACAGTAATGGAATAAAATTATTAATCCAGTAATTGTACAGAACACATTACTTTGCATTGAATGTTCCTATTTCTCATTTTCTGTTAGTGACAATCAGGCAGAGGTACAAATCATTTCTGCAGGGAGCAGAGCCCTTGAAAAAGCCTCTCATTCACTCTACTGGAGCTACCTGTACAGCTGTGATTATTCAAAGTCTAACACAGTACCAGACTCAAGCGAACAAAACAAAGTTAATAAAATGGAACAAGGAACAAGATATTTTCCTGCCCGCAGCCTCCGGTGTGCCAAAATTAGAACCTTACCTCCAAATGATAAACCACACATGCAATTGCATTTTTATAACAGGACTAATGAGTCTCAGCTAAACATTTTAGACTTGGCTAGCATTATCAGTGGCCATCTTCTGTGTAGAGGGCACACAAAATACTTGGGTCATTTGTTGAGGGGGTGAGAGGCGAAAGAAAGAGGAAAGAAAAAGTTTGAAAGAAGACAAAGAATCCTGGCTCTTGAACCATAATATCAAGGAATGAACAATATGTACAGTATACTACATATAAATGTATCGCCAACAGTATAAAATCACTACAGAAGAAATCCGAACTGCATCAAAGCTAGTACAAAATCCCTAATGAATACACCGGGGTTACCATTTCTTCATTAAGAAATTTATAATTTACTCAGATGAGTGCTGACTTTAGACTGTATATTATCATTGACTGTATGGGTCTTCTGAACTCAGCAACTGATATTTGTCCTAAGAGATACCACTTCCTCAACATCCTAAACAATACCATAAATACAAACAAAAAGACTTCACAAACATTTTTTTAATAACACAGATATCCTGAATCAATCCATATAATAACTGTTTCCTTTTTAGATTAGCTTCAGCGGAGGAAGAAGCAGGAGGGTAAATGATGCATTTTATCACCATTTCCTAAGAACAAAAGTTAAAACTACTTCTGCACAGAATGTCTTGACTCTAGCAATAGATATTCCAAAATAGATATTCGGTTTCCTCCCTCTTTCCTGATTGCACCAGGCTTATCCCCCACTCTGTCTCTTAGACGAGATGTATTATCTCACTAAAACCTGCTGGTTTATTGGACTGAAGTCCTCCGAATATATCTTCAGCATGCACTTGAATTGATGGAACAAACAGTGAAAAAGTCTCTGAAACAGTGTTGCTTTTTTAATAAAAACCTGATCCTAGAGTGGATAAATAGCAAAAAATCCCTATCTTCATAAAGTCCTCTAGTGATTTTATTCAGAGGCAATAACATGTTTCATACTGAAACAAGCCAAGGTGCTATGTATCATTACATAAAAGAAATACAAATAAAACATACTATGCTGCATTAGGTGAGTCCATTTTGATAACATTTCTTTCACTGTATTTTTCCACCTTCTTGCCTTGTCCTCTAAAAATGAATATCTATTTATTTATTTATTTATTTTTCTGGAAAAAAAACTGCACAGCCAGAGACTGCTGGTTGCCTAAGCATTTCTGTGACAGACTGTCAGGTTTATAAACTCATCTGTGTTCCTCCCTTTAAATCTGTACGGGAGGAATATGTGTAATTTTCACTACTCTAGCAAATCGAACTGATCAAATAATAAAAATACAATTCTAAAGTGCATTAGACAATAGGCCATTTCCGGTGAAAAACAATACTACAGCAGTCATCTCAAGGTGGCTTTTTTTTTCTTTCCTTTTTTTTTTTTTTTTTTTTACCTGCTATAAAATAGCTCTGGTTTTATTTCCATTGAGTCAGTCACTGCAGAATAGGTAATCACTATAATCACAGCAAAGATTTCTGTTTGTCTAGGGCACTTAAGTGGCTGCCATCACCATAGTGTCTGAGCAGCTTCCAGAGAAGTTGTATTTTGTAGGAGGCTTGATATACACCAACTTTGTTTAATTTATAAACCGAATCATTGCATCTGTGACTTTCACAGTCATTCAAACCACTGCTACAATTAATAATCAGTATTTTGAGAATACTTCCTATTCTGAGGTGATAAAGGAGAGTGGAGAAATGGAAGTCTCTGAGCTTTTAAAATATTTGAAACATAACATGTGCTCCCATGGGCTATCAGAGTGTCACTTTAATACAGCATATAGTATTTGAACTGTATTTCTTCTTTGTCTAACACAGAAGCTGTATTTGCACAGGTTGGCTAGTAAGCAAATAATATAAGGACTTAATCAAATTATCATCTCTTTGCACATATTTGATACGCAGGAGACTTGCAAGTAAATGATGGGTACAAATGTATGACATAGGAATGCATTATTCAAAAATAAAACTGGGTCTTCATATATAAAACAGGTATTAGCGATATAGCTTTACATTGTTGGCCCAGTATGAGTTTTTGCCTTTGAATGCAGTAGCATGGTCAGCAACATGGGTACACTTATGTTAAAGAAATTTATGCTTATGCAAATCATCCACTTTTGTATAGAGATCCATATGTATACGAATAAGATGTTTAGCATATCTGCAGGAAGTTCAATGGTCATCCGCAGACATACAACACATTTGGGTTTTGTATGTTTTTCCAAAACAAAAAAAAAAAAGAGATGCAACCCTTTCCCTTCCAAACCCTTTTTTCCTTTCAGTATGCAGCAAGCCTACCCATGCGTGGAACATTCCCTCTTCAGCCAGCTCTGCCAACTCACTGCATGAAGAGTGTGAGGACTAGGACAGTGTCAACACCATGCTCATCCTCACAGACAAATGGTATTTAGTTAGGATCTCTAAGCATCCTAAACACAAATATCATAAAGTTATGAGGTTACCATCTACTCATGTGAGAAAACAACCAATGACCTGCATAAAGCCAACAGAATCACTTCTATCCACATGCCAAGCCACAACAATTTTTATTTGTTTTCACCTACATGAAGCATGTTTTTTTGGCTAATAAGTATTTTTTTTGAATGACATATTGATATTCTGTAATTCCATTTACATTGTCTTCCCTAAGTTTACAGTTACAAATTCCTCAAACCAGCTCCTAATAAATATGCACATTCATTATGATGAGGTGGTGGGGAGGAACTATCACTTAACTTCCTATTGTTTCATTGATAAAAATGATCTTAGAACTAGGAGAATATATTAACTTTTTCCTTCTGGATTTTTTTTTATCCAGAAGTCTGGAAGACACTTCTAAAATACATCTATTTTCTTTTCATTCTGCAGAATAATGCATGAATGATTATAACATATGCTCTATCTCCAGTTTTTTCAACCAGTGGAAAAGTGCCTGACACAATAATCACAACTTGTTGGGTTTTCAATCTGATGCTGTCCTATTTTATCATGGTAGTTAAATGTCCATTCTTGTTCGGTGTGATAAATGTTATGGCCATTTAACAGTAGCGGAAAAAAAAAAAAAAAGAGAGAGACATGTTAAACCAAATATTGCTTCAGATTGTGTCTTTTATTCTCCTTTATCATCATATCTTAATTTATAGTATAATCATCATTATCACAACTGTCAGCCTCATTTAACCTTGCCTGATCTCCCATGATTCTCCACCGTCAGGTCTGATTGCCTGCCTTCTGCTGACTGACTGATAATGGCTGACTGATTAGCCCTCCCCAAGAAGAAGACAATGATATATAGAACAGCGCTGCTTGCTCTATATATTAATGAGGAGCTGGCAAAGCTTTGATAAGGCTGTGGAATAATCCATCAGTGAGCAGAGGAGCTTGTAAAACTCGTGGAACATTTCATGGAGGGAAAAAAAAAAAAAAAAAAAAAAACACCTGGGAAGGATGTAATGACCCGGCAGCTAAATACCTCTCAGCCCTCGTTCCTCTTGTAATTAACATCAGATAGCTGCCATATGGATAACACACTGGAGTTTATCAGTCCCCAAATCCAGTTTACATTCTCTCAATTTTGCACCTAGGGTTTTAGGCCTTTACAACATATTTAGCAAGCAGGCAATTAATAGCTCATTTTCCTTGGCATTAGGAACTGTTTATCTTCTAAACTAGCTCTTATCATAGGCCGTTACCTATGAAAGGCAAGAGTCATTGGCGTTTTTGTGCTCTAGTTGTTACACTTACTCAGCAGAGGCCTGCTTCACCATTAGATACAAAGCTTCTGATGGCTACTTGAGTTTGAATGCACTGTTATTACAGGTATTATATGAAATTGCTTGTGTTATGTGAAGGGGATTATAGAGGTTCTGGATCAATAACTTCAGTGGATGTTGGGAGTGATTACAGTGCTCTGTCAATTTTTCCCATTTTGCTGTCAGTACTGATTTACAACACACCACCTCTTTTATTCACATCAAATCATTCATTTCATTGGTAAATTCTATATATCTCAATTTACTTTAAGTAGCTGATTTGTGTAAAATAAAATGACTTCCTCTCTTCCACATGTGTGTGTGTGTATACATGCAACAGACATAACCCTATACAGTTATACAAGGTACAAAAATTTCCAGAGTTTTTTGTCCGCCTGGAAATGACAACATGCAATATCATATATGTCACCTAAATAAAAACAAGCAGGTACGGTCAAAACAGCTCTCAAAAGACTAGCTTCTGTTTAACATTTTATTTTCCTTTCCAGATGGCTGATCTGCTGAGATGCAAATGTTCATAAGTTGTGGCTGAAATATTTTAACTCACCAGACAATAAACAAACAAAGACTTGAGCTGTGGTCCTTTGGAATAACAAAGGCACACTGCCCTGGGCATTTCAAGTTCCACAGATTTGAAGCTCAGTGTGAGAAGTGTGATCCTGCAGAATGACACTCAAGCCAAAGATGCAGAAGATACCCAAGAGACTCAACTCATAAAGCCACTTGGACAGTGCCAATAGGGTTGGTGGAGATCAGCTGCTGAGTACCTCTGTACTAAGCATTTAGCAAAGTCAGGACCCAGAGTGAAGGGAATCCCATTTCTTAGAAAACATCAGGCTTCTTGTTTTCCAGGACTTTCAGATTTTTTTTTTTTTTGGAAGTGGGGAAGCTTTGCAAAAAAAAAAAAAAAAAGATCTCTTAGAAATGGCTGGTGATAAATTGGGATTGGCAAAGGGAACAGCAGGGATATAAAACATGATTCAGTAGTTGGATATTTACACACCTGTTGAAATTCTGTGTTAAAACACAGGGGTCTTTTAAGGAGACTTTTAACAAACATCAGTTAAGTACGTATATATATTTCTAATTGTATGCGTACGGAGTGTTTTTACTTCATGCTGTGGTATATATACCTATTCTTTCAATTTTACAAAAAAAAATCTGTGTTTTCTATTAACCTTGATCTAAAAGGTGCCGTGTATTTTTGCTTAAAACAACTGATATGAACAGTCTATGAAAAGCAAACAATTATAATCAAACAACAACAACAAAAAACCCTCCCTAGTTGTCCATGATTAAAAGAAAGAAATGAATAAACCTCAAGAATTATGAAAAGAATAACACTAACACTTTCTAAGTGTTGAAGATATTACAGTGAAGCAATAGATTCTAGAAGAAAGAAAAACACACTTATTGAAATTCATGGATTTTTTTTGCTTTTGTCATTGTTTTCATTAAAGTATACAGATTGATATTGTTACATTTGCAGCTTTCTTTTTTTTTTTGCTTCACTGCAATATATTTTCTAATATAAAGAATTTAAAATGCAAAAAGTGCAGAATGATGCTTAAAATCTGGCAAGTAAAATTTCTATAAACTATGCTTGTATTTCTCAATACTCATATTATTCTAGGTAACATCATGTTAGGAAATATAATGCTGAAGCAAAAAATCTCTTATGCCATCTCTTTCTTAAAGTCTTTACACAGGTGCTTCCAAAGGAGTATATTATATCTGTAGATCAAAGGAATTTTACAGATCTACCTTAAGTTCAAGGTATATCTTGGGTTCAGCTGGTGCTTGGCAGGAGTAACATTAGCTGTATTCTATTATATATTCTATCTGCATATTCTGGAAGCATGAGACAGCATGAGTTATTTGTGCCTTAAAAAGTTACTCTCAAATAACTTTGAATGCAGATCTAGAAAAATTAAGCTTGAGTTTGGTAAAAAAAATGTTGCCCAAGACCATGGGTAACATATGTGCATGTCTCAAAGTATATACTTGAAGCTAATCCTGGCAAACTCATAAAGAAAGTTCCTGTGGTAATGCAGAAAGAATCTTAAATAGAGGTGTTTTATGACTCAGGTGCCTGCGCCTTTATCTATACATTCATTGATCATGCTCTTCAGTACATCAGATTAACTCAGATTCCTGTATGGAATCCACTTCTGCTTATTTACCCAGTTGTATTAGCTGATGAGGAGCATCTTTGGGACAGGGATATTGGGTGTGTTGTGGGATACACACTGCCCTGTGTTGTCTTTCCAGCTGAGGTCTTTATTCCTCACTTCTTCCCAAAGGAAGCTGCTACTGAGGAAGAATATTTCAAGTCAATTGCTCATTTTGGGCAAATATCCTCGCCCTTGCCATTTTCCTCCTTAAACAGCAGGTCTTGCAGCTAGTTAGCCTTACACATATGGACGCAGCTCCTCTTTTGAGGCATCTTTATAGTTCTCGCTAAGATCTTACTTACGTTGAGAAGCAGCTTCCATGAAGCTTGCATAAACCAACTAACCCACATGAATGCAGCACATTATAGAGAAGGTGCCTTCACAGGTGGCTTTAGGCCAGCTGTACAAACTCTGCTAAATTTGCCTTTCATGTAGAAGGTAGTAGAATTAACCTATTTAAGAGAGTTATTCTCCTGAACAAAGATGTCTACTGCAGGTTGATCTCTCAGCCTTACGCATCCAACCCTTTGGAGTTGAATAGATGAATGCGACAAAGAACTCCACATTTAATACCTTGCTATCTAACTGCAGTTAGTTCTGGTTAGCTGAGAAGACTATCAGCTGCACTAATATTAGCTAACAAGGTGGCATGTGTGTAGAAAACACCTGCTATATGCACTTGAGAATGGAGAACAGACCTCTCTGTGTCTAGCTAAAGGAAATTCTTCAAGCAAGTGTATTTTTCAGTTTCATAATAAAAATTTAGACTTTACAGAAACTTTCTTACTTCAGTTACTTAATACAAGCCTTGATAAGGCCCTAAAGTATGTGTAGTAGGGAATCAGTGCTCAAGGATAGGCTAAGTCTAACTCAAGGCTGATTATACAAAAATTGAACAACATACAAAAATCTGCTTCGAAGATTTTGAAGCAGTAATAAGTAATCTATTAGTTTTAATTCTCAAATATTGTTTGTAAATCTCTGTCATAATTAAAAGGTGTTTTTCTTTTAAATGGGCTATGCGAATGAAGGACAGTATTGTTCAGATAAAACCTTGAGAACATCATGCAGTCAATGGCTCCAGCATTCAGAGCTGTAAGAAATAATAAAAAAAAAGGCTTGTGATGAAACTGTTGGGATGCTGGGGCCGTGTGCCAGATATTGGGAGATGGTGAAATGAAAGCAGCAGATTAGCAGTGCAATGTGAACCATTTATCTCACCATTTGTGAGGTAACTTTGGAAACCAAATGACTATCTGAACAGTTACCAGTTGGAAAAAAATTCTTCAAGAATTAACAAGTAAAAATAAAAGGGTTTATTTTCTAGGAAGTATAAAAACTAGAATTATCTAAATAAATATTTCAGTCCACACTGCACCAAAATCCATCTATTTTAATGTACTGATTCATGACAGTGACAAATCTGTTGACAGTGTAGCTCCTCAGCAAGGCTTCATGATATTACTGTAATTCACCATGAGGATGACACAACATGTTTAAAAGGAAATTGAGTCAAGGTTGGTTTTGTTGTATTTTGGTGGGAGAAGTTGAAATTCAGGCATTTATTTGTAACATTTCCATGAAACAGAAAATGTTTATATGGTTTTCAGCCTAAAGTATATTTATTCATTCTTTGCTGAAAGAATACTTTCCATGTGTTTGGATTAAAAAAAAAAAAAAAAAAAAAAAAAGTAGTTCATTGTTTTTTGGGATCCCTTGGGATCAGTTAAAAAAAAAAAAAAAAGTTGTAAACCAGATGAGATGATAGCTTGTAAGCTAGTGAGATACACAGAGACACATCAGCATGTGTGACTTACTTGCCTAAACAGGCAACTATTGAGTCTGAGATTGCTGAGGGTTCCCAAGATCCTTTCCACATGTGGGCCCACAGCAGTGCTGATCTTCCAAACCTTCTGCTATAAGTTATCTCAAATAGTGCAAGACATCTATGTTTCTGCAACTGAGGCAAGTCCTTAAGACTGATAGGGTTTCCTAATCATATTTTTGCTGCTGACTGCTGCATGCTCACTTGCAAATAGCACTTCTGAGCGTTACCCATACATGTAAAGCTCCTGTTTATGTGAACAAACTTACTGAAAAAAGGTCTAATTTCTAAAAATCTATTATTGATTTCTTCTGCATATTGGATGGGGCAAAACCATAAAATCGTACTTCAGAATATTTCTTCATTTATGACTGTGTTGTAAAGATATAAAAGTTGTCTGCATTGATACAAAAATATTACATATTGCTCAGATACCTCATGAGGAAATGTAATTTTATATGGATGTGTCTTTCTTGAACTTATTCTGCATTTTCATTGTTGACCACCATATTAATGAATAGCTACAGCCAAGAAATGACCTGAAAAGTATGGGCCAATTCCCCTAACAATTCTGTGCAACAGTGTATGGGCAGAGCACCTACTTAATTGTTGGAGACATTAAAATGGAAAATGTGTAAAGCAACTTGTCATTATATTGAGTAATAGTCTTTTCTGCTTCCACAACAATTTCTACGCCCCTCAGTGATTACACTTCCCTTAAAGGAGTCCTCTCTAAAATCTTAGAGCCTAGAGCATCATGTCACTCATTTCCCAGAAATCCCTGTATTTTCAAAAGTCACACAAAGGTTAAGTGCTTATGCCCCATAGCGTTTAATCCTACAAAAGTAGAGCAGGGCTAGCATGTTTTCAGGAGCTTTACCAAAGATCATTCTCCAAAGCACAGTCCTGTGCACCACTCTGAGTTATTCTGAAAAGTCTGGAAAACACAGACTTCTGGTTTTCATTTGACAAAAGTAAATTTCAAAGAAATCAGTAAGATATTCCGGCTTGTCTAGGGATGAGCATTTTAAATATGTACTGATCAAATGCCTTTGTGAGTCATTTGCTCATTTGTCTGAAATGACCATGCCCTTCCAACTTTTATCTCTGTACAAAAGAAATACATTCTCCTCATTTACCTGTATATAATTTACCTTCGGGTTAGATGACGAAATCTTACGGTTTCATTTTAAGTACATCGTCTGAACTATGTAATTTTCAAAGCTAAGACACGAGTGGGCTGAACTGCTTTGCCTTGCTTCAGAAAAGCTTTCACCTCAGATGAGCATGCCTCAAGCATAGCTTTTGTCCCTACAGAAGACAGGCCCTTTGCTATAAAATGTTCAGATCAACACAGGGTTAGGAATTCCAGCCCTCATATTTCAATTACAGCCAGGCCTGTCACTCAGCCTCTTTGGATTCCAATTTTCTCAGATGTAAAATTGGAATAATATCTTTTTTTCTCCTGAAAGCAAAATACAACAGGAAACTGCGGGCTGTCAGTCAATATAGGCACCATTTTTAGTAGGCATTTTTGTCCCCCTCTACAGAAAGGGCAACAGGAATACTCTTCCAGCCTCTGTATTGGGCCATGCAGAGAAGGAGTGTGAGGCATGCAACAGATTCATTTCATATAGCTTTCTGCAAGCCCATCTTCATCTCTTTGTGAGCTTGGACAGGATTCACACAGAAGATGGGACCATCAGCAGTGTTAGGCTTGGGCAATTGATTTGCAAGAGCAAGAGACCAAAGATAGTAGGTCAAAACTTGAATTCCATTTTTACCTGAGGCCCAGATAACAAAAAAGTAGATTTCCTGGCTCTCTAGAGCATTCCCACACTGTGAGGAAAGTGACAGCGGACACAAAGCCAGAATACCCCACTCTATGCCACTTCTAGGACCTTGCTGGGTGTGAAAAAGATCTGTGCTTAGAGTGTTCATTATAATAACAATTATAAAGGCATGATATATAAATGTTCTAGTTAGAAAGGATAGTGACAAATCAAATAAGAACTTGATGTGTCAAAAAACTTCTTCTGTTTAGTTTTGCAATTACATGACTTTTTTTTTTTTTGTCAGAAACCTACTATTCTCCATTCTCCCTAATTTTCAGCTGTGTGTTTTTCCATAAATATGAATATGCAAGACCTATGTTTTAGCATGAATAATTTCCAGTTCTTTGAAGACAGGAAAATATCTGAGCTGACCTGTCTAAAGACAGATTGGCCAAGAGTTTCACATTAACCCAAAACTTCTAGAAACACTGTGCAAAAACAGGTTATATAGCAGGGCCCATTTTCAGCATAAGTGTCTGTAAGTTGCTTTGATCAAGGACTACAGCAAATCCAGAAATAGTCAAGTGCCCTTTGATTCCAGCCTTTTTGGAGATGTACATTTCTCCCCTTCTTCGTGTGACATCTGTCTTTTTTAGAAAATAGAGCAAATAAATACAGCATTTAATACATTTTATTTCTTAGCATTTACACACTTAGGTTATTAGTTGTGCACCTGGTATCAAGAATTGGTACTTTACCTTTCTAGTAGTGATGCTTACATAAAACAGTGGCCCAGAACAGCTGATGTTTATCACTTTAATACTATTCCTATACATGTAAATGAGCATTTCCTATGGAAACGCACAAACTGATTAAGCTGAACTCAGTCCAGTAACTCTGATACTGCATTTAATTTATAGATGAAAAGATACTTTAGTTTTAAATATTGCAGGTGCTTTTCTTTCTGTTAACAAATACCAATTGATATTAATTTAGTCGCTATATTCTGAAGTGTTTTAGTTTGAACTCTTCTCATAGGACAAAGTCATCCTTTTTTTTTAAACATGGTAATCTATGTAGGTGAAAACAGCAATGGGGAATTTCTGTGTGACATATTTAATAGTTCAAATGAAAAATAATTGAATACTTTGCAGCTCAAAAGTGGTTTATCACCATGGGTATTGCAGTGTTTAGAGTTACTTACTTTCACCATGTTAAAGCAAGAATGGATTGTTCAGTTGTGAAGCATATTATTTGTGGTCTATTTAGTCTGCCATTTCTTTCAGAGAAAAATCCTCTTTCTTCAGCATAGAAAGCTCAAACCAAAATGTGTAGGGAGGGTAAAAACGTGCCATAATAAACCCTTACCTAAGGTGAAAACATTACGATTTTGAAAAACAAGATAATTCTGGAGTCTATCTACACTTACTGATTCCAAGGAAAAGTGACACTTACTACCACCTTAGCTGCTAAATATTTTACAACTAAGTCTTCTTTTTTTGTTGTTGTTACTATTGCCAATCTTCTGTAATCAACTTCATGAAATTGGATATTTTATTATTGTGATGATAATAAGCTTTCAGGTCAGCGTCCATTTTATGACTTTGTTTTCTAAAAGCATCACAATCCCTGGAAAGCTTGATTAATGCCAAATAAGAAACCCATTGCATGTGAGACAGCATTCAGGAATTCCTTCTTAGAATTATTTGAAAATTTGCCACTGTAAATAAAATGTCAGAACCTCCACCTTTAAAAAAGTATCCCCAAACCAAAAAAAAAAAACACTGACATCTTTTGCACTTTAAGGGTCCACACATCTGAGAGAATGCGTTCCTGGGAACAACACTGAAGATGCCTAATCCATTTTCTAGTCCTATAATAATCAGATTAAAATTTAAACATATCAAATCACAGCTTCCCACATGTAGGCAAGCATACAAACACCTCACAGCTACAATGTAACCAGCTGATTAGAAGCTGCTTTTATTTCTTTTATTACAAGTTTTGCTCAATTTTAACCCCGAGATTTCCTTTATAGGGAAGTGTCTGCATACCGCCTTCCTTTTGTCTCAACCAGAGCGTTTAATAGCTAAAGTAACTGAAAAGGACTAGCACCAAAAAGGCTTTGGTTACCAGAGTAACCGTAAAAACAGACCCCAGTCTCCATGGCAAAGAGAAAAGCTATTTGCTGCAGCCTTTTCAGACCTTGAACAGACACTGACAGTTTTCCTATAATCAGTGCAGATTATTTGTAGCAACTAACTATATTATAATGTTAACTATAGGAGGTCTTTGAGAATATGAAGTGTAAAAAAAGAAATAAATATAAGATTTTTTTTGCTAGGCTAGGTGTGACGAGATTTTGCATTAAAAAATGTAAATCAATCTAATATTCTATCTCAGTGAAACAAACAGCATTCTTTAGGTCCTCCCCTTTTGCTTTACTTTTAATTTTCTGCAAGTAATCAGCATCTATTTTGATATTTAAATGCCCAACGGCCAATCATTTCTACTGAGGAAGTTCTTGATATAAACATATATTCCATAGTTTTATTGTATTCTGCTTTCTGTATGTTTTTCCAAATGCCATACATCAGTGGTACTTTATCTGAATCACTTGATAGCTGATTCTGCCTAGTGTCTGCTTCAGGATATGTTCAAATTGCACGATATATATTTTTAAAAAGATCTCAGTAATTCATGGGTCTACAAACCCTGCAATACAATTACCTAAATTACCAGTGCACATTGTAAGTGCTCCTTGTGGCTAATCATTCCGTCCTCAGTGAATTGCTTGACTTGCCAGTGGCTTATTCTCTGTAACAGCACTGTAGCACAGCTCTGTTCTTCAAACCAAGGTCTGAGCAGAGTCATTAATTCTAATGTGAGTTATGATGAAACTTAAGTCTTTATCATGTTAAACTATATCTATTTAAATAACTGATGATTGCATTGTATAGAGATATACTATGCCATATTTCCCAAGTAGCTTAGTTTCAAAAGAAAATTTAAAGTGAGCACTCATTCTTCATTTTAAAGAGTGAGATGAAAACATATTGAATAGAGAAAGCAAATATTTAGAGGAATAGTTTATTTCAAAGTGTATATAAGCATACATAAAATAATGCCATAAACTTGCACAGCAACTGAGGTATACGGTAGAGAGCTTTTTGTTGTAGTTTTAGTTATTAGACCTAGTTTATTCTGACTCTGATTAGCAACAAAAACTTTAAACATATCTTTAAAATTTTCAGTTAAAATATTCCATATATATACCACCTATTTATCTATAGATACATATATTTTACATCTTTAGTTTAGGTATATTATGGATGCTCTTAAGTTAAATTAAGATAAACAAAAAACAAACTAGAAAATGCAATATAACTTTCACATAGTAATATTAGCCAAAAATTGTAACCACAATGCTGGTATTTTCAATACCATATAATTATGCATTGTATTGAAATATGGAAAAAATATATGCCAATTTTGTTAAGTTTATTTCTGTCTATATCTGTTCTGTAGAGAAACAAAGTTTTGTGTAAATAATAAAATGAAAATTATTGGCAGATACCTATCATGTCAAAGGAAGGAAAGCTTTTTTTTCCCCTTTGCTTTAAAGGAAAACAAGGCAAAGGTTTTTGCCTAAAGCCATGAAAGCTTGAGTGGCAAAACAGTTCAGGACCCGAGGTCAAGGTCCAGAATATGATTTTTCACCTTTTCTCTAAAAGCCTGGTTTTGAAAATCTTTTCTGGGTTTCATGATGAAATTGAAGCTCTGTGAGTTCAAGAAAATTGGCATATGCAGACATTCTGGAAGAACAGTGGTGGATGGGCTGAGCACTTCTCAGTATCTATATTTTTAAGTTGAGTTATTTTGACTCACATTAAAGCAGGAGATCTTCACGGAGGGATGAGATGTTGAGTTCTCTGAGGTGAAAACTAGAACAATGGGATCACAGTCTTCTTCACACTTTGCCTTAAAATGGCATCTTCACAGGATATGGAAACAACAACAACAACAAAAACCATTGTCTTGCTAAAGCCTACTTATTTCAGTGAAATCTTTCCTCCAAAAGATGTTACCAAGTGTAGTGGAAAAAAAAAATAGATCAAGATTACAAAGGGCTAGAAGCAGTCTCCTAGAATGACAGGTCAATATATATGGGCTATATGAGAGATGGTGAAAGAAAGGGCATTGCCGAAAGGTCCAGTAGCCTGAAGTCAGGGGTCCTACAGCTTTGAACACACACCTACACTAGCTCCTTCAAAAGGCATTGGCTGTTCTAAATTCCTCTCTTTCTTGGATGCTATAACTCTTTCCAGAGCTCTTTCAAAGCCCGTCATTATCAATCCCTGAGCCAGCAGTTAGAGCAATCGCAAGAAAGCTGAACTTGAAATCCCATCCCAATGAATAAGCCCAAACAGAGAGATCCAGGAGAGTTCAGAGCCTGCTGGCTAGGCTACTCACTTTAGCAAGAATGGCAAGAGAAATATTCAAAGCTATTACCTACGGTTCACTGGTTGCCTGAATTATCAGGCCTTTCTGAGGTCTTTCTTTCTTTTTTCCTTTTTTTTTTTTTTTCTTTAATATCCTGATGTGAAGCAACACTTTCTAAAATCTCAGAAAGTTTTGAGAGACAGGATTCCTCTGTTCCAAGTTTTATAAATAACAAAGATCACCTTCACTTTTATTAGATGAGACTTCCTGCTTCACCAGCTCATCCAGCGACTCGAGGATACAGGAAAATGTCTTCTAACTATTAAGGTGAAAGTAAAAACCTTGTGACCCAAGTGAATATTTTAGATGGGGTCTTGGGAACAGGAAAAGAAAGATGGACTTCATCAGATAGCCTTTCCTATATGGATTATTTTTTTTTATGCTACATGCTGATATAAGTGTTGAGAAGAGGAAAGACAGAAATGCAAAAACAAGTCCATAACACATAAAATATAATGTTGAATTCCGGGTATAATGATAAGCACTCCTGATGCCCCTTATATATTTAAAATTGCCATTCAGTTTCATTGAATGTAATTCATGCTATTTTTCCAAAGTATAATCCCACAAGGGTTTTGACCAAACAAAAATGCTCTAATGACTGCAAATGGTTCAAATATTCTGTCCAGTGAGTTGAAGTTAAGTGATAAAAGTTTCCATGTTAAAAGAAATAATAAGTGGAATTTCACATGTATTATAGTAATTGTGAAGCATCCAATTTACATAGAAATAACGTAAAAGAATTCTGACCATGATGGTTTAAGTGAATCATTACATGCATCGCTGATACATTTAGAAAACTGCAGCATGCCAGGTATGTTTCTTTTAGCATAATAAGGCTTGTAATGGAGCCTTTAAAAGCTTTAAATGTATAGTTAGATTAACCTTTCTGTTTGGATTAAAAAAAGGAAAAAGAAGAAAAAGAAGAAGAAGAAAACAGATAATCATTAAGTAGACAATTAAATCAACATTCATTTCTCTTTCCCAGTTAGTATAATTTCACTTGCCTGTCCCTCTCTCCCAGAAACCTGATGTTATTTACACTGCACTCACATTTAACTAGTTATGCTGAACTAATATATTTTAGTTCTGTAGGATTCCACACCTCCCTTGGGGTTCAGTTACAGTTCATGACAGTACTAAGGTAAGCCCTGCTTTTCTCCAACCTCAGACGCCATTTCTGAATAGCTGTTTTGCACAGATTGTTATTAAAATAAACCTCGGGAACTGGCGGACTCAGACTTCAAGGGGAGAAAACCCTTCACTAATACCAATTGCACCAACTGTGCTATAAGCAAACAAGAGAAAAGAAGTATATCTTGAGCTTCACGAACTGTCATGTATAGGAGTCTATACAAATTTTCAAAAAAATACAGGGAAAAAGTGCATTGTCTGGAAAAAGTTAGAGTTATATATGATTAATGCTACTGTATGTTTGCAGGTCTTCTAAATTATTGGCCCATTTCTTGTCTTTTCGAGACCTGCTTTTCAATTTTCAACTGTACCCATGTGTACTTTTCATGTTTACTGTTTTTAGTTAAAATGAAAGAACTATCTTTCTGGTGCTGTGAGAGCTGTGCTGAAAGTAATAATTGAAACAAATCAATCACTTCCATAACCCAGAGTATTGCAGTTTTGTTATTACCACTGCAGAGCTCAGAAAAACATATTAAATTATATGTAAAGAATTTTGGCCATCACATTGGAAGTCTCTGAAAATCAGACCTCTCTTCCAGGCTGTTTCACCCCATTTGGGTTCTTTTCTTCTGCAATCTGTGATTATCACACCATTTGTCTTTTCTGTTTCCTTCAGACCTCAGGGGAATGCAAAATAATACACATCCCAGAAACAGATTTGGACTGAATTTGACTCTTTCCAATAGAGAGTTCAAACAGCTAAAGAGGGTCACACAATCAATATGCTCAAAATACATGGGCATTTCAGAGAAAAACTCCATCAGGATACAAAGGGGAAAAGCAGTTGTTCTCTCCTCTTCACCTTCACCCTTCCAGTGCCACTGTGCTGCCCTTCTCTTCCCCTTCGGATGCTG
>NW_010580871.1:152515-204738 GCF_000705375.1 Tinamus guttatus | reverse complement strand
CCTAGCTCCTCCCCTCACTGGCTGCTGCTCTTTCCCAATGCTGACTTCTGCTGCTGCCTTCCTCCGAAGGCTTTTGTAGCTCTTCATGCTAATTCATTGGCCTGAAATCACAAATAGAGTTTAAGAGACATTTCTATTCACTGAAAAGAAATAATAGATATACTGACTGACTAGTTTCCATGATAGCTCATACTTTACTAAAATTAATATCCATACACATTGCTTCTTCATCATCCTCAGGGCAGTCGCTTCAAGCTTGATAGAGAAGCAATGTAGATGGGTATTAGCTATAGCAAATTGAAGGACTTGCAATGATGGTAGTTTTAGATTATCTCCAAACAAAAAATGAAAAGAGGAAAAAAATCCTTTTATTGCGACAGATAACTTTCCAAGTGAATCAATGAAAAGTTGTTTGCTCATGGCTTCATTCAGTGACTGCAGGTGTAAAGCAGTGATGCTTCCTTCTAACAACTCCAAATGAAAGTAAAACCTGTGTTGCTTGCAAAATGCTATAGCATTTATGACATTTATGATAGTATCTTTTTTAGCATTCATTAGTAGACTCTAGTATTATTAATTTTAATGGTGTGACGTTGGCTCTTTTGTCACTGATGTGATTCACATCAAGTCCTACATAGTAAATATGTCCCACATACTAGGATACAAACAGGGCAGCATCCTATTATTCCCTCTACATTCCTGAATCACTTAGGTCAATCACAAGGTCAAACTTGTCCCTCCCCAAAGAGGGTGCTGATGAGAGCACAAAGCATAGCAATATGTGGGCTTGAAGATTTATAATAGCAAGGTATCCTGCACAGTCACTGGCATGTCACATGGTGAAATCATAACCACAACTCCTCCTGGAGTTTCTGCAGATAAGATCTAGTTGTCACGTATAGACCCTTGTGAAATCCTGTTTAGCTTCCATATACTGTTCCACAAGAGCACCTACAGAAATCAAGTCACATCTGACCAACCTCTGCCTAAGACCAATTTCAGGCACATTAAAGCACCTGAATTAACATTAGAGGCCTATGCTTAGCAGCGGAATCAGCACCTTGATGGTGGTCCCAACATACCAGAATAGGAAGTAGTAATCAAGGAAGACCCACACTGTCACATATAAACTGCAGCTGTTCAAAGGCAATACCAGTAGTGACTTCAGCACAAAAAAAAAAAAAAAAAAAAGCTTTTATTTCCTTTTATTTCTCTCTTTCATTCTTGAACAGGGTCCAAATCTGAAACAAAAATCATCTTCTGGATTGTGAGTAAGGCTGCCAAATGCCATCTAGGAAACTAAAATATTTGAGGGCTATACATAAGCAATTATATGTGACCCAGCAGAACGGAAGGTTTGCACACTGCTAGATGTTACCATTACAACTTCCTGAGCATCAGTCCAGTGAAGGACTCAAGCTCTTGCCTGACTGTAATCAAGTAAGCAGTTCTATTGGTTTCCATACGATTGCTAGTATACTTCATGGGCATGTTCATATCTGTATTGGGTAAGATGTAAAAGTGATAAAAGTCATCTTTACAGTTTTCTGTAGAGAAAATTGTAAAATATGAACAGCAGATTGTAACAACTTTTCTTTCAGAAATTCTAGATGTTGTCTGAAAGGCTCTCCTAACCTTGTAAGAACAAAATAGACTGTAGCTATATGGATACCTTAGCACGCTAAAATGTAGCCTTAAAAATATTCTTCAGTGAGAAAACAAAAATGCCTTAATTGCTCTCAGTATTGTATTTTTCACATTCTCCACCATTACAGACTGCTTCTTAAGCAATTTAAAAATATTTTTCTATTGGAAACTCATGAAGAAACATATATGCAGATAAGGAAGTTATGCTATAGAAGGAATATGCTCTATAGATCTGTGGAGAACATATCTTTTCCATCCAAGGATACAGTTTAAAAGAATAAAGTATGTTACAGTCACTAGGTCCAATGGAACATCAGACTTCAACAAATGCCAGGAAGCACATCATTTAGTTCTGTATGGTAGCGATAGGTGTTAGCCCTGGACACCAGGCATGGTTACAGTAAAGCTGTCTTTTTAGCAGTGGCTAGAATTAGTCAATGTTGCTAGAAATATATTAGAAAGCATAGAAGTGTTTTGTGGTTTTATGTTTTTTTAATCATATGTTTTGACAAAAAGTCATTAAAATATTTCATTTTATTAAGGGTTCAGTGCTTCATTCTTATTCAAGTAAAATATTTCAGTAAATGCCTTAAATATTTCAAAAGCTATTTTGAGAAGGAAATTCCGATATTGATTATATTATATTAAATTCTAGAAAATAATCTTTTTTTTTTCTAATTTATGCTAAAAGAAATCTCAAGAAGCAGAATATTACCCAAGAAAATGAGGAATTCTGACCAGCTCTAAAAATGACACAGGACCACATTATGTGCAAATGCAGTGAAAAACTGCAGTATTAGTTCTAAGTACTTTCTCTTTAGATGCTAAATGAAAATTATTTCCTTGCCCAAACTGACCATTTCCTTCCTCATCTTCTAATGAAGTGTAATTTTAGAAAAGTACTCTTATAATTCTTATTGAAAGCCCAATTCAAACTGGCAAGTTCTAAGAGTGCAGAAATAAATTTGTTACCACAGAGATATTAGCAATTTATCTACAAGCTCTGCAGTATGCTGAACTAGATTAAATTCAGGGAAGGATAAATATTTTTAATGGAGAAGTTGCAATTTGCATCTGCTCAAAAAATCCCACTTTTCTTCAAATGAGCATTACATTTCTCAGTTCCTGTGAAAGGATGATGGTTAGAGGTGCTCTCTACTTGCATCCTGAACAACAACCTGCATCTTCTGCTGTTGAAGCATCATTTGAAGATGTGAAAAGCTGGTGGAAATTGTTCTAGAAGTTGCAGGCCATCCATGGTCTTCCTCTGTGTTCCCACTTCTCTTACAAGAGCAGCGCATCAGGCAAAGCTACTGAGAGACTCTAGGCATGGCAGGGAAAAGCAGTGTTTTAGCATGTCATGAAAAGCTCCCAGTCCCCAGCTGGAAAAGACTCTGCTTCAGTGGAGATCTAATTACTGTTTGTGAAATCCTAGCCCAGTACCAAGGTATGTTTACTGGGGAAAGGTAGAGAAGAGGGGCAAGAACTCAATCAGTCAAATCTTACAGTACCACCATGGTGGAAAATAAACTGCCATGTTCTGTGGGACCGCACAGGGCATCCGTCCCCATTTTCAGTAGCGATGCTGGTTGCTGTTTTACACTACCACTAACTTGGGTCAAGCCTGCTCCCAAAAATTGCTTAAAGGAAATAACTATCAACCAGGAGCCACAGTTCCCCAAGTATACTAAATTGATCCCCTCCTGTGTAAACACAGAATAAATCTGTCTGGCAATAGCCAAAGGGGGAAGCAGCAGCAAGACAGACTCTTGAGAAGAACAAGGAGAAACCACAGCTCCAAACAGGCATCAATTATTCATCTATAAATTTGACAACAAGGGAAACTTTAAGGGCAGGTTCTGGTTAAAGAGATAAGAGGCAACTTATCCTACTTTCGGACCTTGTCATATTAGAAGGAGTTTAAATTTCCTTTTTTTTTCTTTTTCTGTGCAGACAGTCAAAGCTTACAATTCAGTCAGATGTACCAGAAAATTTTGTCAGGCTGAAATATGATACAATGAGAAGGAAAAGAAAGGTACAAATTTTGAGAAGACTTTGGGGTGTGTCCAAACATAAAAGTTTGCCAGATCTTGCCCTTGCATTCAGCTGTCTGGATATGAACTAGCTCTAGCTCACAACTCAAATAGCTGTGCTAACACGGCACCATGCCCAAGCTAACTATCCCTTCTGGGAATACAGCCAACTTCCAACAAAGATAGGTGAGCATATATCTGTCTGCATCTGTCCACACCAATGCATATTTAGAAATCCATTCATTGCCTACAAAAAAGATTCTGTTCAATGCACATATACACAAACACACATATATACAT
Source organism: Tinamus guttatus (assembly GCF_000705375.1). The sequence goes on along the minus strand of NW_010580871.1, from coordinate 200,758 downwards.
ACGTACAAAATGAATAGACAGAAAACTCATGTCCAGATAGATGGAAAGCAGCAAATGCAGGTGAAATCTTATATTCTAGCATGAACAAAATGAAAAGCTGATAAATAGAGATGAAAAAATGATTTAACTATTTTTAATTTTGCCATAAAAATATCAGTCAGATAAGGTGAATATCGATGCCAAGGCCTTATCAAGAATATATTTTGGATTGAGAGGAATTAATGAAAAATACTACAAAAGAGATATTATATAGTGTAATAAGTGCAGTTGTTACAGCACTGGGAGGACGGTGGGTGGTGGCAATTCCAGCAGACTTAGCTGCAGCAGAAGAGGATGTATTAGAACACCAGACTCACTCTAAATCAATTAGTAGAATGGAACTGAGGAGAGCACAGCAAGAAGACCTAATAATAAGCATTCTTAAATATAAGAAACCGATGCAGAGGACAAATTAAAGTCAAGGGTCGTGATTTTTTAGGAAGCCAATTGTAGCTTACCATCTACTTAGTGTAGTTTCTCCTGCCAATTGAAGCAATCCTCATTATGTGAGATTAATACCGTGTGTGTTTGAACTCAACTATGTTCTTCGTGCTACTTTTTCTTATTATGGTGGGTGTACCTTTTAAGCTAATCGGTAAAGAAAAAAAATGATGGTGATGTTGCTTAGTATTTTTTTCTCCTGTTTTGTAGTATAATAAATGCTCACTTTACTCTGAAATGATAATTAAAAAATCCTGTCAGTGGAATGTAAGTGATGAATATCCATAGTAGAACCTAGGAATAAGCAAAACTCTTAATGCTAAAAAATTAAACTGAAGATTCTACAAAAATTAAAAGATTATCTTCACTTAGCTTCTAGTTCAACTTCTTATATCAAAATCCAGGTTCTTGACTAGAAATTGAGTAGATTCTAGATAAATAATTGCAACATTCCTCATAACAGCAATAGAAAATAAATTTGTGAGGGAGGTTTTTTGATCAGAAAAATAATAATAATAAAAAGAACAGTTTCTGGGAACTCAAATTTATTTACAACTTGCACTTTGGGAAATTCTAGGAGAAACTGGCTAAAAAGATTCTTTAAAAAATATAGACACTTAAAGGATTAACCCATGCCCTTTATTTCTGTAACCCAATCTATTTTTTCATTGTAATTTTTAAACTTTTTGGTCAGCCCTTTATTTCAAAGAATTTGGAAGCACAGAAAGCAAAGACCAGACATCATGATAGCAAATCTGACAGTTTATTTTTAATTCCTAGGAAAAAGCGGGAAAAATCTGAGTAAATGCTGAGTAAATTCTACAGTTTTGCTGGATGACTATACAAAATTGTTGCTTGAAACAAAACTACATTTATAATGACTTTTATTTTGAAAGAAAAGATGGCCAAAAATCAGACATGAAAGAACCTCAAGGGAGAAAAGAAAGATCACTCTTTCTCTAGTGTTAAGGCAAATTTCCTTTTAATTGTAATTTACTTTTCTTTGCCATTCTCATCATCTTCAAAAAATATAATCTTTGTAATCACAGTCAAAAAGTGAATTATAACCCAGAAGCAATGTGCTAGCAAAGACATAGAACTGCTTTAGTTAGTGGTAATCAGTTAAAATATGTATTTCCAGTAAGAAATTACATTAGTTCATGTCCCAGCTGAGTATGAAGACATTTGCAGAAGAGAGGAGTCGCTCATTTCATTGCCGGACTATAAAAAATATTCCTGTCAACCGTTGGACTATAAAGTTATAATGTGTCATTGCATGGGAACAGAGGGCAGCTGCCTCCCGAATGCAGTGGCACATTATAAGTTTCAGAAATGAAGAACATGAGACTGATTCAAGCCATTCTTCGAAGTCTATTTCATATCACAGATTCTGTATCTCTTCTTCCTGAGTCAGAGGAGATGAAGTGCTTTCTCACAGACTAAGTGCAATTTTGATGACTTCCCAGACCAAAAGGTCTCTGGCCTGTCTAGGACTTTCCTTCTTGTTTTATCCATATGTTTTTATGCATTCTTCTACTTATATCTCACTAGTCTTCATTTATAGACACCCATATGCACTCAGCTATTCAGATAATATTTTCTAAAACCTTCTACTTAAATAGCCTAAATACCTCAAAGATGTATTGTGCTTTGGTCATATTTCTATCACCTTAAAGGAAGGCTTCTTGCTTAATGTTTGCCAGTAATGCAACCACTAGCAATATTTTTCTACCAAGCTCGAAGGAAGCATCTAGAAAGTGTTCTTCTTCAGTGCAGAAATACCTATATGCATGCAAAATCTCTTCTTACTTGCTTACAGTACTCCATCCAGCTATCCTGTCATTGTCACTTGCTGCTTGAAGTTTAGGCAATTTAAAGCTAGACTTTTGTTTTGTGTATGTTTACGCAACTCTTTTCCTAGAAGAACCTTCTTGTAGGCAATATCATTTGGCAGTATGGTAAGATAAAAAGCAAAGAGAACATAAAATCCATAAGTGATGCAAGTCTGTAAATCCAAACTTATTTGGAAAAGAGGAGCACTGGTCATCTTAATACAATGCATCATTTAGACTATTTGTTCCTTGCTCAGCTAAATGAAGCACTCAAAATGTGACATGTTCAGGCAACACTGTTCTGAAGATTAAGTAAGTACTTGATCTAATAAAGGTAAGTAATTAAGAGAATTAAATGATAAGATGCAGCTCAGTGTCTTGCTCTATTTAGGTAGAATATATTTCCAAGAAATCTCACAAGTTCCATTCGCATGAGGAAAGGCTAGCAAATCAGACACAGTCTGCGTTAATGCAGGGAAATGTATATAAGTGAGATGAAGGAAGCCTACTAAAATGTTAAAAATGGCAACTAGGTCATTGTAAAGAAATACTTATGTTGAGAAAAAAATACACCTTTTGTGATCACCATTTTACGGTTTGGTAATGCTTACGTTTATTTCTATAAACAGATGTAAGAAAAATTGGCACAACACTGCCAAAGAACAGGTAATAAGCATCTGATGTCAGCTATGAGTATCAGCTCCTCCCTTTGGTGTCATAGGTACATTTAAATGTTACAGGTGCATTACATATAATATGCACCTCCTGTTACAGAAATAACACCTTTTGTCTCTATAAAAGTGGGATACTGAGTACTTGCATTAGATACTCCATTCTGTGACAAGAGCAAATCAAACAGGATGTATTAGTAATAGTAGATATTAATTAATGAATGATATTAATACTGCCCATTTATTTTTCAAAGCTGTATTTTTAGTGTATTTTAGTCCCTTAAAGGGGCACTGGTCAAAATAGGCAATGAAAGAGAGAAAGATACTTAATAGTACAGCCTATACCTATTGCTCTCTTTTATTAACCTGTCTTTTGTCAGTTTTCTGTCACCCAAACTTCTTTCACTAATAGCAAAAAGAAATGTTATAAGGAGTGTTGTTAATAAATATTTGATATAGCATTATGCTTTACCAGTAATACAGTACTGAACACCAGCTCTGTGACATCCAAGATCTCCCAACTCCATTTTATTACTTCTTAAGTTTCTAAGGAAGAGGGGAGCAAACCTTACTGGACTTATCAGTAACAAAAACACATTGAAACATATTTTTGAGCCGTATTTTTTGAGACATATTTTTCTTATCCCAATAAAGGGTAACTGTAGAAAGCTACTTTGTAAAACTTGAAAAAACATGTGTCTGGTACAGGAAATTCTGTCACTTTGAAAATGATTCAGCCAACATGGGATCATGCAGCTTTCAGTTCTGAACTCTATTTTGCAGCATATAGCTCCACCTGTTGAACAGGTTTTAAGAAAATATTCTCTACTATAAACTCTCTTGTTCACCTTGCTATTTCTGGGAACTTACGCATAAAAAGGCACAAGAAAAGCTGTTTCAAGGTCTCTTGAGCAACTAGAAAATCAATTAGACAGTGTTTGCTGACAACTTAGAGAGAAACGGAGAACAACAAGCAACTTCCAGCCACCTCATTACTAGTTAAAGGGAATTGCATTCCAATCACCAGAAAAGTTCGTAATATATTTCTGACAATGTTTCAAAGAAAGAATAGTCCTCTCAGGCTTTATTGTGAGAAAGACTTTTATCTGAAGTACCTAGAAGATGTTTGTCAGAGAAAGCATGAACTTTAGAACAAATTAGCCTTTGTTAGAGGTGAGTTTCTGCCTTTCCACACCATCCAGCAATGAAGCAGGTGTCATACGTGTTACCTTTGCTTTTGAAGTGCCCATACTTTCAGGGCAGAATTAGAATGCTAATGGTGTCATTAACTTTAAAACATAGAATGATTCAATCTGTTACGTATTCTAATTTAGTCTGTTTTTTCTCAGCTACTACTAAACAGAATACATCCCTAGTCATCAGAGAAGGCATAAAGCTACTGTGGGCCAAATATGCTGAACACCACTGAGTACATAACCACTGAGAATATATGCACTGGAGCTGACCCTGGCAGAGCACAGCAAAGGAGACTGAAGTGCAAAATTCTGCTGCTGCTTTGAATGCATCATCAAACTGAGGGGATAATTAGGAAAATCCTTGCACATATTGTTTCTACCAGTGATTCTCAATAACATATCTCAGTAACTGATACGTGTAATTATCGTGTTCTGCTAGCATCACTCCTATGTAACCTGCTAATATTTAGGACACATGAGGCTCTTGCAGTTATGCAATTATGAGGGCTCTGACTGTGCTTCAGTAGCAGAAACTTCCAGTAACTTCACCCAGAAATACGATAGGCCTCTTAATAGTTCAGGGAGCATTTGAGGGCCTGGATTTCATCTATGAAATTTCAACTATTCCCCAGATGGGCCATATTAGAAAAAAATCTGAAAAAAGTAGACTTAATTGTAGTTCTATACAATTTTATTCTATCATAACCTAGTATTGTAAATACATAAATAAATTTTAAATTATTTTTATAGTGGGTAATTATTTGAAAGGAGTATTTTTTCATATAGAGATGCATTATATCACTATCATAAAGTTTTATGGATGTCTAGAATCACATAATTTAAAAATTAAAATGCTTCAATTATTATCATCATTCTTAAAATTGTCAAAATGAGCAATCTATGTTGCAAAGACAGGAAAATTTAATTGCTGCTGTTACTGAAGTAAACAAAATTCGCTACAATGAACAAATTGTCCTGTGCGCACGTTCCCTGAAAGCCTTTAGAACAGAACTTGCATAAATGGTTCATAGGTCTTTTATGACTCCCTGTGAAGGAGAAAATTTATGGTTCTATCCTGATTTCTATCAGGTTGAAAGATACTTGAAAAAAATGCTGTACAGTCAAAACATGTCTATATTGAACTCAAGTGGGTTTGGAAGTAAAAGAAATGAAGTGGTGGTCAGTCAAAAGTTTAAAAGTTCAACCAAATTTTCATCCAAGCACATTCTCTTTTTAATAGGGTGCCTTTAGACTGAACTAAATTTAGCTAAAATCCCAAACACAAACATCAATATATATTTATATGTGTACAGTATAAATTTAATGTATTGATCTTTAAAAAAACACCACTGTGAATTTTCATGGAAACTATGGCTTAGGAGACCCACCTTCTTTATTGACTGGTCTCACTATCTAGGCTGTTGATGTCTTGGCCCTTCCGGTACCGTAGCCAAAGACTTCCTATGTTGCATGATAGCTTGATAGGTGACAAAATTTTGACTGGATGAAACATGCATAACATCAGTGAAGATCTGATACACAACATATGCTCAGTTGCTCTATGTCATAATGGTATAAACATAATAACTTCATGAACCTCCTTGTTCATCCTTCTTGTACCCTTATGATGACATAGCTATTGTCAATATACATCAGTCAAAATTTTCTAAAAGTCTGTGGTGATATCAAGCAAAAGCAGCAGTAGTGATAGCTTGCAAATTCTTGGTAAACAAAGGCACATGCACAACTTTTCTCCCCCAACATTCTTTGTGAGGAGTATGTAATAAAGGTCATACGCTTCAAATTAATTATTCCTGTCACAGGTAGCCGTAGTGAGGAGGCCAAAAGAGGAAGTGTCCTCATCCTCCTGAAAATCAGGATAACACATAAGCAAATGTGCTAGATGATAGAGATATAACCAAGCTGTATTTCAAACATTTGAAATTGTATTTTTTTTCCTGTTACTATGCTCCCCTTCTCATCCACAATCCCCTTGTGCAGTGCTGTATTATGACCAATCTAAGAGACTCTGCTGGCAGTAACTTGTCAGATATTTTCTCTATAGAGCATCATGCAAATCTATAGCAGTGCATAAATAAAACACAATCTTATTAGCATAATTTAAAAAAACAGATTTTAGATGTAAGGTTGTGACTTTGGTATTCTGTCACCATTATTTTATACAGTTTATGTTTTCATATCAGTGCTTTTACTACTTTTTTTTTCCTTACATTTTGATGTCTAATTGAAGAAAGGTACTGCAACTGGGCATCACAAAGGAAAATAATTTTTAAGGGTAATTCAGATAGGTATCACCTACAGTTTTATACTAAAGATTTTTCCTAAAATTATGTGGAACTGGATTTTCAGGCAACATAGTCTGCTAGCCTGAGATCCGTAAGAATGAATAACAATGTCAAGTAAGAGCAGAAAGAAAGAAAGAGAGATATTTAATCTCATCATTTAAGTCTGTTTTACTGGATGCAATTTTCATACAGTGCATGCTGTCAGAGGTGATGATCTTGGCAAATATCAGCTGATAAAGACATTGCTCTAGTTTTGCTTAAAACCTTAGTAGAAACAGTCTGTGATATTTCACTGCTGTCACCATGTGAAGTAGATTAACATGTCAGAAGTGCTTCCAAACTGTGCTCGAGGGCAAGGGATTGTAAAGGGGGACAGGAGCTGAGAGGAAACAGCAGAGTACTAAGAACTTATACTAAGTTTTATGTCAAGGCTAGGGAGAAAAGAGGTCATGGGACATACAGACATGAAGCTTGGCTGCTGTTCAGCGATTATCCCTTTTCTCTGCAAATATTGCCTTCAGTGCACTGTGTCAAGGCTATTCCCTTGAGTCTGAATCAGAGCTGCATTGAATGGCAGCTTTTGCAAAGTATATGGGAGGTGGTAGTTCAATCAGGAAGGTACAGACAGTGCATTCTCCGGGTAATTTCCAGATTCCCTGCCGTATCTAAAGCAAATTAGAAAATACAAATAAATGAGGGGCAATTACTAAAGTGTTTGCTTTGGAAACCAGAAATATTTTTCCCTGCTGTAACAGTTATTGGCACATCATCTTCTCATGGGTTTAGAAATGAGCATAAACCAAATTTTTCTAAAAAAATCAGTAGTTTTCTGAGCAGGAGGGCTTATTGAGCCTATACTTCTCTTGGTCTGCCATGTGTGGACTCTATGAAGTCTAAAAATACTGTTTATCTGGATTTACAGTATATGCCTGCTTCATGCGACTGCTTTCAGGAAGCTTGACAGAATTCCATGTCTTGAGAACTCCAGCTTCTCAGCCAAATTTGAGGGTGAAATAGGTCAAAGTTTTCATAAATTATATGGTGGAGCTGCTTACAGGAGTCTCTCCAATGTAAGAATCCACTTTAGGAGGCAGCTAAAATAAAACGGGAAATTTGGAGCCAAATTATTGATTAAATATCTTGGAATTAAAACATTCCTAAGCATTTTTTCAGTATTTGTTTAAAACAATACCACAACATTTTTTAAAAACAATGCCACAGCAAAGAGGTGAAGTGGAAGGGGAGAGGAGAACATGAGATGAATTACATTAATATTTTAATAAATATTCTACAACCAAACTCTTTTCAGAATCTGAAATAACAGAAAACTGTTTTGTACTTGGGTCCTGACTATGGTCCCATATGGACCTAATGTCATTCCAAAGTTTACCAAATGCTCAGACTGGACTGTGCCTGTTGGACATGCCTATCTCATTAGGGATAGTTGGACACCATAGGGCATTCCTTGCTCCAAATAATTCTGGAAAAAAAAAAAAAAAGGTGAGGAAGCAAAAATTAACTCAGCCCTTTTCCACAGCTCAATAGAGAACAGACATCATCATAAAACTAGTAAAAGAATTATTAGTGCAAAAAATATTCAGCAAAATCAAGTAACTTCATTTCATTGTTAGAGGCTTTTTAAAATCATGAGTATTGTTAAAGTTTGTAAGTTCTCATTGACTATCGGGTGGGTTTAAACCACACCATGTCTCTGTTTTCCTAAAAAGGCATCTTCTGCATGTGCAAAAAACAGCCTTCTGTGTTTGTCTCACACTGGAGGATTTTTGGCTTCTCTGTGCCATAATGTACCATAGCAAACAGAAACAGCCATATGACAGTTTGTTATATGTATGCAGGGATAAGTCATTCATCTCAGCCTGACACTTCTCTCTTTTCCAAAGTGACACTGCAAGAGAGAAATATGCTTGCTCATTTATGGGAAAGAATGTCATCAGTCCTGGCAAACAGAGATGAATTTCATTCATACAGTACATAACTCACAATTTTGCACTTCCATTAAATTTCCATGGATAGTAGCCCACTAATTTAAGCCCAAAAGCTATATTTCTAAAATTATTTTACCATTGAACTGTAAAATTGGGTCCTGTGAGGTACTTTAAGAGACATTCTATGGCATCAAGAGTAAAAATAGCAGTACTTTCTTCAGAAAAATTATAGCTGCCAGTTACAGATTTTCTGTGGTAATTAACCTAGATGCACTCAAGTGATGAGTACTCTCCCTAATGACTCTATTGGTTCAAAAAGGGAACATTTCCCTGTGATCTCCTCTGACAGTATCATCAGGATGTTGTCAGTGAAAACAATACCGTTATCTAGCTTCTTTTCAAGTCACCTGATTAACTGGAGAAAATAGAAACAGAAAGAAAAGAGTGTGTCCTTGCACAGAGGCTGTAAATGTCACAGAAAGGCCAAGGGACTAGTTCAACCTGTCCTTAGTTCGTTAGCTCGGCTTCTCCCTCTGGAGTGGGTTTTTTATTTCCTGGTCGCTCTGCCAGAAGGTGGATCTTTACTGCTACAAACCCAGTTTATGTATCCTGATCACAATGGCGCCTTTGTAAAGGGAACAGTGGGTGCAAGGCTTGAAAAACAACTTTCCTTCCCATTTAGAACCCTATAGGCTCATTATTCAATAGCACAGTGGTAACATAATGCATTTTCATTTACTTCACCCTAAATGTATGTAAATTAAAGGGTGGACTTTTTTATTAAAAATAACACTGATGTGTTTTTTGTTATTCAGAAAAGAAATTGTATTAGTGAAAAACAGCACTAATGACATTTCACATTCAAATTTGCCTTTTGCTGGAAAAAGGCAGGTCTCACCCTGTGCTCAAAATATAAAAAGTAAATTCAAAACCTCTACTAATTGGTACTGTCATCCATATGGTTAGTTCATATGTGTATTTCACTTGTTTAAAGTTATGATTGTCTGTTTAGATGCGGGATTACATACTAACAAAAATGAGACTCTCTTTACAATGAGAAATGTATCTGAAGTGAAATGCCAAAAAGTACTACACACCATTGCTGGAGGATTTTGCATTGGAACAGCGTCAACTTCACCTATACAAATTACATATTTATGAGAGCTCCTAGTCTATTAGTAAACCAGCAACATTGCAATATGTGGCGAATTGTTTTATCATTTTGATTTTTAAGTTACCTGGGGCAAGATCCAATCTTATCTAGCCCAAATATTTAAACTGCTGTATTATAAAATCCTGTCACTGTGCCTAGATTGGGTGTTTGGTTTCATAATCAAGTCATTACCAGAGAAAAAAAGATACTCTTCTTTCAAGGCTGGTTCACCTGTGTGAGCTCTGCACATAAACGATGGATTGTCTAGATAATTACGGCCCATAGAGAGACAGTGTATGAGAACAGATTGAAGTATTTACTCATGTCTAATCTAAACTCCTGGAGCTGGAACACTTACCAATCTTCTCAGTTTTCTATCTGGAGCCTTAATAGGCACATCTCTGGAAATTATGACATCACATGCAAAAGAAGAAGTATATTAAAGGGGGAAAAAAAAAAGACATTTGCTACCTATGTCAATAAACTGAACGAAAACCAAGCTGAAAAGTCAGAATTTTGCAGATTATTCTCAAAATGTTAAAGCTTATTATATTTTATGATTAGTATGTACACCATTCAGTTCAAGCTCTCTCTCTTTTTTTTCTTTTTTTTTTTTTTTTACATTCCTGTTACCTTTCTTTTGATTCTAGTGGACCAGATTTGTCATGAAGGTCATCTCTGCAGAAGAAAATATAATTGCTCAAAGAGGTAGAATCAATCTTACAGAGGACTGTAAAATCAGAAAGAGACCTTGAACAGGGATCAGCATTCAATGGGTCAAAAAAGTAAGGAAACACCAAGACGTGTTCACAATTGACCTGCAACGTCAAGTAGAAAGTCTGCTGATTCCCTGATTAGTTGGAGCTCTTTCCAGGGCATTTTGCTTCATTCCAAATATACTGGGCAGAGACAATCAAGCCTTAAAATCAGAGCGAGGTAAGCCAGCATGGCTAAACAGAACTTTAGTCACAGGGAGCAAAATTGCAGATTAAGAGTCAGAAATGTTTTGTTGGTCAGGGCGTTAGGACACTGAGCAGCATCTCAGAGTCCAAAGAACCAATTAAACAGTGAAGAATTTAGCAGCCTAAATGTAGATACCCTTGCATAGTGGGGAATAGTCTAAAGGAAGCAAGTTCCAATAAAAGCTCTTCCTAAATTCAGTGGTAACTTGCTGTTTCTAATTTCAACATCAATTTTGACTGTGTAGTGAAGAACTGTAAGACACCGTTGTTAAGTAAGACGATACAAAACAGAGCTCAGGAGGGGTTCAGGGAAAGATAGCTACCTACTGCTTTTGTTTTGACCTATGTTTTCCTAATATTTTTATGCGGATTTAGAATGTCCTGGGAGAATAAGGATTTTTTTGCTAATGGGTGATTCTGCTCAAAGAGAGGTCTGCTGAGCTTTTATGGAAACAAGGAAGAAGAAACCTCTAGCCTAACCTCTTCTGCCATTTAGATGACGGGTTGGTGTTATTCAGTTGCCAAAGTTGAAGATTATGGTCACCCTTATTGGCAAAGATTTGCTTACCACATCTTGGATTAAGTTTGATTGGTGCTACTGACAGCTGTCAAATTATAATAAAATATGTCAACCACATTGGTGGGAAAAGGAACTTCGGGTGAGGCAGAGTTCAATAATTGCAGGTACTGGAGGTACTGTAATGGGTACCAGTGAGTCTTATGCTGTATGTGTGATATGCTCCCTCAGCAAATAAGCTTCTGTATTCCCTATATGTTGTTTTAGATATTTTCATTCTTGGTGGGAGAGACTGCCCAAGTCATACATAGCAGTTTCTATCATTGTGTATTATCCTACTTTTTGTGAAGGAGTAGTGGCTGAATATTTGGAAGGAAAGCTATTAAGTACTGAATTTCGATGACTGTTCCTGGTTATTCAGGAATCCACCTGGGATAGGAAACCAATCAAAAAAAAATGTCATCTCCAGAGCTAAAGCTTTGAATTCTATGTTAAAGAAGGATCTTGCATTATGAAGCTGTTTGCTGAAACTCTTTGCCTTTGCTTCCATCGCATTTGATATTAAATCCTGCCTTTCAGGTAATCCCAGAGCTGCAGAGAAAGATATCCAAAGGAAGGTATCTATTGTTGCAACTAGGGATCAGCACAGTACTTCAGGTTCTATTCTTCTGAAATTTTTTTGTTAGGAAAAGGTGGATATGTTTTAACATCTGAAAGGATACATGCACTTCTGGAGGCTTTCTCCTCCACTTTCCAACCAGAAAGTTCTTATTTCTGACTGATGCTAGCAAGAACCTCACTAGAAAAGGGAGACAATGATGTTCTATGAAAACATCAAACCATACTAGGTATATCGTATGTCTTTTTAGCCTGCAATATATGTAGTGACTTATTAAAAAGAGACAAATCTCAATGGTGGGTAGTTAAAATTAAAAGACATAACTTTATTATAATGATAAAATGAAAATATATCCCCATGAAATTTTAAATAAGCACCATTTGACACCAGCTGCATCTAACTTTGGTGCACAAATGCCACAGTTTTATTTATGAATTTCTATAATGAATGAAAGGCCACATGTGATCACTCATAAGAAGTGATGAGCTGTGGGTATACATTTCTTTAAAAATGGGGCCTAGTTTCACTGCAAACACAACGATAGCAAAGGAAATTGTCTTTCAGAATCTTTCTTATGTTTTTCTGTTCTATAATAACTCAGGGTTAATCACTAATGAAAAAAGAGGCTGTGAAGCATAGCCACTGATTAAACATCAAAGCTATCTGTCCCGGGTCACTAAGGTCTAATATCAAATAACCATAATTATTAATACCTTTTGGTGTACTCTAAAAATTATGACTTGTGAAATGAATTTTCCACATGTAGTCTCACTTCCAAGGGACGAAGTAAAGGTCTAAAAAGCCTTTGTAAGTTAATGCTGGAATTTAATTAGATCCATAGCACTGTGTAATGTGGACCCACAGTCTCCAAGTATGCTGAAACAGAAAAACTGTAAAACTAATTTTCTATGTCTTACTGGTATTCTAGTATGAATAAAAGCTATTAGAGTAACAAACTCAGTTCTAATTAGAAACACTGAAACTCTGAAAGAGAACAAAGTCTAGAGTTTAATAAGTGTGGTATTTTTGGAATATTACATAAGAAATGTTGCTCTTGATTTTAGTTATCTTATATTTTACAAAAGAAAAAGTGAAAGACCAGAAAACAGTGCTGAGAATTTTAAGTGAGAAAAGAGAACTGTTTGCTCTCTGTAGTTGCTTTTATAAATGCCTCAAGATAGAGTGAAACTATTTATTCCAAGTAGACCCGCTGAGATAAAACAAATGCTATGACTGCATGAACCAAATGAGTTTACTGAAACTTGGCAGGATAACATCTATGTTGCACACTTCTATATGGTAGTTATTTAGAAGTCATCATCATGATCACTATGCCAAATCTGAGCAGAGAAAATTTGGGATTTTGTATAAATGAAACACTTGTGGTAACCCACTCTTAAAACAGGTCTTGCAAATGATGTAACAAGAATTCCTATGTGCTTGTTAGGAAGATGTATGTACCTGATATTCAGAGATTATTTCAGCATCTTGGTTGGATTCAGCTATTGGCTACTATACACACATGCAGAATATGATGAGCAAAGGTTGCCCGACAGACTCTATTAAAAGATAAATGTATGCAGGAATTCCCTCATGCCTTACTTGTGCAACACAGACCTCTTCCCTTTATTTTTACTTGACCTAGAAGACCAACAAGGTGCATTTTTACTACTTTATTCATCTACTGCACTGACTAGAGATCATAAAGAACAAGGAACCTTAAATTATACCAGAATACCTTTAGGTAAACCAAACACTTAGCCCTTCAGTAGAGACATCTATAACAGAGTGATGCCTGAGACAGGCATGTGCTTTCCCCATCTCCCACATGCCTCGCTTCCTTCAGAAAGGAAACCTGCTTGTTCTCCTCAGGTGGAGCATGATGTCAGCTTCTTCCACATAACTGCAGCTCCTGAACTTCTGGGATATTTATGGGCTTAATGATTACAGACATATGCTAGTTGGTCAATAAACTGAGCTGAGACACAGTGACACAGGGTGTAAGCTGGTAGGCTTCTTCCAGTCTAAAACCACATTTACTAGTGCACAGAAAAACTCAGAGGTAATATTGAAACATAGTGGTGCTATCTCTGTAAATAAATGGAAGAATGTGGACTTGGCTTGAATGAAGGGGAAAGAAGTATGCATCATTAAATAAGGACTACCAGGAATTAAACAACCGTAAATAAAACAAGCCTGTTTGCTGGTTGCTTTACCTACCTTTGTCCCCTTTTAACCCTAGTGAAAGACATATTACATCAGCTTCTATTCATACCATAGTTAGCCAATTGCTTAGCAATACGAACATTTTATACACTCTGGGTTTTTTTTTTGCACAGAAACTAAACTCTCACTGATGTCATTTCACAGAAGTCCGTTGAATTGCAACAGGAATTAATCTGGCTCTGCACCGCTGCAGCTGTATGGAAGATGTTGGCTTTTCACCAAGTTAACACAAAGATGGAAATATTCATTTTCCACCAGTAATTTGCAGCTCCCACATTTGTCAAAAGCAAAAGGCATATTTTTATTTATTTATTTATTTTGCCTGTGGATACTGTTTTCACAAAGCACAAATAGAAAATATAGTTATCTCTAACCACAGAGATTTCCAAAATGAATGAAAATTTGCAAATATGTTAAAAGATGTCGTTTGCATGCTTCAAATCTTATTTCTGTAATTTGCACATTCTTTTTAAAAATCTTTTGTGGGATCCTAATAAATTCCTTCTTCTGCCTTTGTCTCAGAGAGATGCTTCATTTCAGTGGTCCCTGCTTAAGTAAATAAACATTCATTCCAACTTTTTCTCCTTCAAGCCTAGGCCATAAAAGCTTATTTCTGAAAGCCTGTTAGTGAGAACCATTGCAACACGTGCAGAAATAAAGTTAGAGAAGAATGAGGGCTGACACTGAATCAGGTCAGTCCTCAGGAGTCAGCTGAAAGTCCATGATCTAGCAGTACACTGTTGTTTAAGCATCTTCAGTCAGCAAATACTGGGTGAAAACTACAGATGAGAAAATGATACATCTAGGCACAAACCTGTTAACTTAGTTTAGGAATTAACAAATACGGAAGAGTTCAAGAGGGAACATTGCTGTACTCTCTTCAAGGACCACATGAGCCATGTTCCAATATAAAAGTAGTTTGGTACAGTTTCAAAGCACTCTGCAGTTTTGTTTGACTGTGTACCATCAAGAATTTCAGTTTTCAGAGATATTCCATACTTAGTTATCAGGAAGAAACAACCACTTCTTCAGTCTTTAGCACCATGTTGCCCAAAGTCTCTAAGGCATGAGCGAGGTAGTAAAATTCCAAATACAGCATGAAAACTGGAGCTTTCAGACAGGTAGAAACTGTCACAGCTGGCAGGTGTGCACAAAGTGGATGTAAGAGGCATTGGTACATATGTGTTCAGTGGATTTTCATGAGCTAAAGGTTTTCTTCCACTTACTTAACACATTTATATGCAATCATGAAATAAGTCTTATATTGCCCAAATCCCATTATGCTTTGCATATATCTTATTTCTTAATTGCAGAATACATCCACTTCTATGCATCTACCACAGAATACATCCAAAATTATATTCCTGCTCCTTTACAGTCTGACTATGTTATAAGAGTCTGTGGCATGGGTGCCTGCAACAACGAGGAAATTATGGTCCTCTGAATTTCAGGGACAACACTCTCATAGTCTCTATTAAAGTTTTGAGTTGTACCCCTTGAAAGTATGCTGAGATCTGCTAAAGCCTTGATGTTATGACTGGGGCCAAGTCACTTCACCTTTTGTGCTCTCTTTTTCCTCCCAGATTGTCATGAGTGGACTGTACAACCCTGTCCCAACATGGGGTATTCACCCCCGTAAGCAGCTAAAGGGAAAAGTCCATTGCATATGCTTACTAGATAGAGCTGGTTGGGAGTTCCCCAGTTAAGAAAAAGCTAACAGTGTCAAAATATAAATTTGGAAATATTTCCAAACTCATAAAAATGTTTGTAAAATATTATGAAATTGCCAGAACATCCCCTTTTGACTTTTTGAAAGGAAATGTCGACATGCCATACATCTATTAGTATATGTCATTCCATGCGTAGCATATGCAGAATACTATATAACACAATAATATATCACTTTAATGCGCATGTCTAAAGAAAACCAAACACACTGGTGAGAATAAAATAATATGAAATTATTGAAGCAAAACTTCAACGAATTCAAAATAAGATCAAGACAGATGAGTTTTCAAAAAAAAATTTAATAAAATGTCAACTTTTTATCTTAATTAGAATTTTTTTTTTGAAACTTTGAAGATTATCATAGGATGAAAAATTTACTTTTGGCCAGCTCTGTCAGCTCATACAGAGAGGAAATGTGTTTTATCCTGGCTTATCTGGACTGGTCATTTTACAGTGGGAAGCCATCCCATTATTTTCCCTAAGCCAAGCTCTTTAGGAGTATGGGGATACAGAGTCAAGAATGCAAGACTTGGAACTTGAATATTTGCCCTGCCTAACTGGGTTCTCAGAAATGACACATACGAGCTTGGTCTGGTAACTGCCGATTGCTACTCTGTGAAGTGTTATTGGGCATTTTCAATTCCCATTACCTTCAGTGGAAAAAGAGCATGTTAAACATCTTATGGAGTCAGACATTATCTTGTATCTTCTTTTAACCAAAGCTAAATAACATCTTATGGACATTATACTGCATTACTTAAAATGGAACTTGCTGTTTCCTATGTAGTTTTTCTGTATTTCCTTGTAATGAAGCTGCTGCTTTCCACCAGGCCTGATTTTTCTCTTTTTTTTTTTTTTTTTTCTTTCCCCAGAATCCAGAAATAAGAAGCCCTTATTTATGCCAAACAACATACCAGGACTGGCAGGATCTCAGCAAAAAGTAGAGCTTAACATCTTGTGCTGAATGCCTTTCACTGCAGAGGCAGAACATTTTGTAGCAAAGATGTGGGACACCAGTTTCAGAAGTGATAAGGTAACTTCTGTTTGAAAAGTATGAGGAATGCTAAGCCCACTTATGTTTCACTGACTCCAAAACATATCAGTAGGTTTTTGAAAGCAAATAAAAGCCAATAAAAGTAAAAGATCACATCTGTCAGGTGAGAAATTTGAGCTATACCATCACATTTTCAGTGAACAACGCAATTGTTAATTATTTTGACTTTTTCAACTCCATATGGCAGTGACTTGGGGCCAGCAATATCATGCATTGTGTCAGTGTCATCACACTTTACCTGACTTTAATCTGGGACAGAGAAAAACACAAAACCCTAACGTTTTTGCAACCCAGAAACTGCCACTGCTGCTGCCTCATACATAAGTAAAATCAGTGTGAGTGAGGAGAAACATAAAAATGGGGGAGTATAACCCTATTTTTGCAAACTCGGAGATCGTCATCAATTCCTGGTTCACAATATTAAGGCCAATGTTTGAAAAATTGTTGGAGTTTGTAGAAGCGACTAGTTAAAGCTAGATGTAGCTAAACTATCTCGCTGATGAGTTTCACTAAAGAAGATAAAGCAATGTCTTTATCTTTGCTTTAAAAAGGACTCCCCATTTGGATCACCCTGATAATCTAATGTAATGCTTGCTGTAAATAAATAAACCACCCCAAAAAAGCTTGGTTTGCCAACCATTCCAATAAATTTCCCACTACCTAGGATATCTCCCTATCAAGATAAACTGACATCACATCAAATAAGCGGTCTTTAAGATAACCTTTGTGGTCTTAAAACGATAATAAAAGGTTAATAAGAATATTTATTACTAAAAATGTTGATAAAATACAAGCATTGGAGCACCAGTGGGAGAGTAATGATTAAATTATCTGATTCAGAGAAGATACCTGTATTGTGTAATAAACACTAGCATTAGAGCTTGACTTGTAGTAATAATAACCAGCAACTGATTATAAGCACTTCGCCTTCAGTGTTTATTTGTCTGCACCTGGATATTGCTGCTTGGCAATAATTGGACTCTAATCACTCAAGCAAGCTTTAAATTTACCATGTGTGAGCAAGACACACTATGTTCTATTTATTCAAGAACAAACTGATCTCATTCAGGGAAAGGATGCCTGTTTGCCTGGTCTGACTACAGAAAAAGAGACTACCTCTGCAAAATAAAATAAACTCAAGACACTTTCCATTAATGGTGCATACTGCACGTACCTGAATTATTGTCCAAGTTGTCAGGTACAGACATATTTTTCTACACTTTTGGGAAGCCTGGTTGTAATCTACAATGTGGAGACTCCCAATACACCTTAGACTCTTTTAGGAAAACAAATTTTTTTGACTGGCAGTATATTAAGAAATGTCAGTTATTGGATATTCATTATATTTTCAGTCAGTTAATTTTTGAGGCCAGGTCCAGAGGAGCAAAGAGATGGAATCATACTAACAGCTCATTAGCACCTCTAGCGTTAGCCAAAGTCTTTGCATAAATTCTGTATAAATGGCATATTTAGGAAAGTGCTCGTCCTTTTAAACGGATGCTTTAGCTTGCAAATATGAACACAATTTTTAGATTTATAAATATTATCTTAAATAGATGTATCTATTTTTAACCAGTCAGGTGCTATGCAGCTTGCTTAAACCCTTCCAACGGACTTTGCTATGATGGATGCTGGAGAAATGCATAATTAAAAATGAAAAAGCCTTTTAGAGCCTGTTTACTTCGGTGACTACTGTGAAACAAATGTTTCTTTCTCCTTGCATCGCCCACCCACAGAACAGGAACAGAACAAAGATGGCTCTGTCAGGCCTCTCTCCACTAGAGAACGCCTTGAGAGGCCAGAATGTATTAGGGCCCTGCTGAGCCCATTCAACTTCACATAACACTCATACACACCGTACAACTAATTACATGTCAGATTAGCGATTTCATTATTATCACACTACCACTAATTAAAACTGCTTTGATATTGCTCAAGTAGTTTTGTGTGTTTACACAGTTTTAAAGTCTGTTTTTTTTTTTTTAATTTACAAGAAAAAATTAAATTAGTC
The DNA here is from genome assembly GCF_000705375.1 of Tinamus guttatus. The sequence continues at coordinate 182,057 of NW_010580871.1, read as the reverse complement.
CAAGGAGGAAAATAACATATTGAGAAAGCAAAATCTATGTTAGAATTTTTTTTTCTCCTGAAGACTAACTTCTTAAAAAGAGAACTCTAAACGCAAAGTCACCACTGTACCTTAATCTGCAAATTGATAGATTCATGACAGCTTTCCATTTCTAACACTGCCCAAGGTTTAAGTTATCCAAGTAAGTAAATAACAAAAGTTACATCATTTTAATCTGCATTCATCATTTTAATTGCCTGTATCTTCACTCAGACAAAGTAGCACTGTAGTTTTATGGTATTTGATTAATGAGGGCAAGAAAATTGAAGTTTTGCAATAAAACTAAAAAAAAAAATCAACAGACTTTTATAGTTTTTTTCCCTTATGATTTTAATTTAATGGCTCGTGTTTTCATTACTGCAGAGGCTGTACACTTTAGCTTGCAATTATGTCCCATCTGTGAAGCACTGTGTTATTACAGTTTATTCTAGTAGCTTTTCAATCACTTTTGAGTTGTGCTTTACAAGTATTCTTGCAGCAGGTGGGCTTACTGGCATGGGACCAGAAATACACAAAGCGCAAAGCTGGAGTTTAATGGCAGCCATATGCATGTGGCACAGAGCGCCAGCCTTCCCCCATATGCTGCTAAGCAGCCCCTTCAGCCTGCCAGTCACTCTTCTTACTGACTGCAGTCTCTAAGTAGTTTTCTGCCAGGGAAAAATATACCAAGGCAGCAAATTTCTCCAGTGCACCATCCTTATTACTGAGACAACCCTGTCATTAGCAAAAGCACAATGAACCTGATCTGGAGATGCATACCAATTAGGTTGCACGGAGCACTTTTCCTTCTTATCTCTATGGAAACTCGGCCTCCCTGGCTGCAGTGGACAATCAGTAATGTTTCATCCACCCATATGTCACCTAGTTAACACTGTACACTTTTATGCGAACCAAAAAATCTGCTATAACCCTCTCAGCCACACAAAGTAAATAAATTAAAGAAAGGAAAGGAGCAAAGTGCCCAGCACATTTGTGAGCCAGGGTGCCTCTGCAGGCATTGGAGCTGCCCAGTCAGCACTCCCAGCCACGGATAAAGCAGCAAGAATTGTAACTAGCTGTAACACAAAATCTTCCTCTGGGTTTCCTACCTTAAATCTGAGAAAGCGCGTGCAAACAATTGAGAGCAAACTTCCCTATTTCAACAGTCACAGACTTTAAAATATCATTGAAACACTATGCCACCTACTTTTTTCCAGAAGAATGCTTTACATCTTTTTTCTCCCCCTAACATCTTTAAATATATTTCCCCCTATGTATTTAGATTATAACAAAAAGTAAATCTCTGTGCTGAAATTCACAGATATTTGTGCTCAGGCTTACCTAGCTAAAGAGGAAAGCTCTGCGAGAAACAGAACAAATGCACCTGATGTATTTTATTCTCTCTTTGCTGTTCTATCTGTTTGGCCATTTAAGGCTTTGCTTTCATTTTTACATTTCTCTTTGTTTAAAAACAGCAACAGAAGGGACTGGGACAAGATTGCCATGGTATTGATTTTAGCCCATGCAGGTTTTGTCTGCAGTTTAATGTAAGAGAATGGGAACCAACAGACATGTCGGAGTTTCATCACAAACTGCAGCAACACTTTGATGCTACACATACCACATGCATAAATAAAACAGAGGTTCTACAAGGCAAGAGAAAGCATTTTTAGATGGTTAGAGCCCTCATTTCTCATCTACACTGTATCACCTCGTTTGCTTTAAATTGTTCTCCAGCATTATATATTTATTTTGTATAGTGAATAGCGAATAACAATATTTGAAATAGCTGTATTCTATGCTTTGGCAACAGTGCTTTCCTAGGAAAGAATGTCATCTTTATAGTGATACTTTGTAATTAGCAAAGCAGCACTTCATATAAGCATCAAATGTTGACAGATAAATATTACGGGTTACAAATGTCAATAGGAAATATGTAAGTCTTCATTTGAAATCACACAGGGATAGTACAGACTTTTAGAAAATGCCTGATTAAATGCAATGAATGTGTTTGATATGGGCCATGGCACAGTGGGAGAGGTGAACTCATATTCCACAAGAACAAATATTTAAGGAAACAAAATGCAATTAAAATAACACCTATCAGACAATGAATGTTGAAAAATAAAGTCAAGCAGAGAAGTGACAGTGACTCAGGAAGATGTACAAAAAGAAAAAAGATAAAAAGAGGATCTCAAGGAAAACTGACTTCTATTACGGAATTGACTAGACTTATGTCAACGCTGTTGATATTCCCATGACACTGTCACTTATAGAACATTTATTTTTTATTGCAAAGCAATTCTGGATATGTGTAAAATTTGAAGTCTTCTGGTGGGAGCAATTTAAAACTGAATAATGCCATCCTGGGGGAATTGTACTAGTCTTTGGGTTTTGTTTTTAGGTTTAACTCATCATACGGTAAAACTTCTTCTTCAGAAGTAATTATTATTAGCTGTGACCCTTGAGAACAATGCGGGAAGAGTTAGTGGAGACCTGTGAGGGAACTCTTCATTCACATGTTAAACACACTTTCAGGAAAACAGAGAGGCTAGAGATCAAATTAAAATGAACCACCAGAATTTCATACAGCCTGGTCAGGTTTATCACTAACCTGCCGTTCATCTATTTATGGGTTACTACAAGCCGAGATTCAGATAGATTCTTTGGAGATATTATTTTGGAAATACAACAACATATTTCTTTCTTCTTCTTCTTCTTCTTCTTCTTCTTCTTCTTTTTTTTTTTTTTTGTAAAATTTGCTAGGCTTAATGTGAGTTCTTCCATTTATTTATGTATTAGTGCCAGAGGAAAATGAAAATAAAATAAAAAAAGACTTAGACATTTGACTTTTTTTCTATTTTAGATAAGAAATCCACTGCATTTCTCAGCTTGCAAAATGAGTTTGGATATGCTTGCTTGCTTGTTGTATTTGTACCCAATATTCCTCGAAGAGGACAGTAAGGAGCAGTGGGTTTTGTTTGTTTGTTTTCCTCTCACTAGGAAGAGTCCTTTTCTTTTACGATATGGTCTTTACTAATATACATTTCAGTCCCCAAAACAATCAATGAAAACACTGTAAATGACTTTTATGAAACAGAAACTCGGAAAGGGAGCTGCGGAGGGGGAAAATATATGTGTGCCCATGGGATTTTTATTGCTATTTCAGAGATTGTTAGGCACCTTAAAATTAAGTATTTTGCTAAGTCACAACATTAAAAATTTGATGCAAAAACAAAACTTTTTTTTCTGACAAAGCCATGTACAAACTATTTACCCAGGATATAAAATTATGCAAAGAAATAAAAATAACAGCTATATTTCTCAGAGTCCCTGGAATTTCACAATCATTGTTGTATCTTAGCAGTTTTGCAGTATTTATGGGGCATGTATCATTACTGTGTAATAAAAATACCACTGTCCTGTACAGATGGCTTTGGTGATAAGAGGTGCCCCTGTGCCCCTTTTCCAATATACCCCTCATAGCTGCCAACTATAATATTTAAATCCTTTTATCACATAAACCTACTCATTCCTAAATCGGTTTATTTCACACGCTTCCTGTATCTAAGGCAAATTCACAAGTCGCTTATTTTTTCAAAGAATTTCATGACTTTTTTTTTTTGAATAGCAGGGTAAACATTACTGCTTTACCTTATCTTATGGTTCATGATGCTTGAATAGAAATGCATTGAATTCAAAACAGGTCAATTGGGGATCAGGAGTATTTTAGTAAAGAAAGAAACTTAACTGTAGATCTTCACAAGTCTAGGATAAGATGGATTTCATTCAGTACAGTTGTACTACATTTTCACTTACTTAAAGATCGGCTCAATATAACACTCAAATTTTTCTTCTTGATATTATATCATTGTCAGTTTGCCAAATGCAATATTTTTCACTGTGCTGCAGTACAACTTACTGGGGTATTCTCAGTGCAAAGCCAGGGAGACAAATTTCTGTGATCTTAGCTGTGCTCTCCTGAGAACTTGAGAAGAGGTAGCAAGAAGAGGTAGGCTCTCTACAATGTAATTTCAAAGCAACTGAGAGCATCAAGAAGCGTACTCAGTGTTACGCTAACAGCAACATTTCTATAGGAACTGACTAGAGTGTAAAAGGTACAGGTGACCTCCAATAAATGCTCACTAAATGAAGAGCCTAAGAAGACGGGAATTTTGCCCATGTTGGCTCCTATTATAGTTCCCAAATAAAGAGAGGAGACTTTCACTCCAGCAGCAATCTGGGTCATCTTATGAAGATTTTTTTTCTCTCTATGGGCATCCATGAAGCCCGCATTTCTGACATAAGTTCCTCAGCCCAAGTTTAAGTGAGAGGAATCCAGACTCGAGCGATTGATCTCCCCAGGAACAACATGGGACAGCACATCACCCCGTGTCAGGGCTCAGAGAGCAGCCTTGCCATGGGGTTGATAGACAAAGCATTACTAGCAGGTGCTTAGATAAAGTGCATTTACTCTTCATTGAAAAGAGCTGAGTGACAGATCTACAAAGTGAAGTTTATTACTTAAATCAGCCTTTACTGAAATAGCATTTCAATTTCCAGTTATTTGAAAGCATAGTTTCATTTTCAGAGAGGTCAAGTGTGGCTTGTTACTGCCAAAATAAAGATTTTTTTCCTTCTTCTTTTTTTTAACCAATCTTTTTCAATACTGGACCAAGGTAAAAATACCAAACATCAACTCAGCTAATCAATTCTATTGACACTAGCCACTGATTAAGTAGAATTCAGTTTGGATGTAAAAAATTGTGGGGATGTCCCTGCACCTTTGTCTCTCTTTTCTATTCCACATGAGAATAAAACCTATTCAGCAAGTAAACATCTAATACACATCTGTAACTAAGGGGAAGAATTTGAACATGCATACTGATGAAAATTAATATTGAAAATCCAAAGAAATATACAAAGGAAAAAAAGATTATTTGAAAAATACCAAAATGCACAGTCATGATCATTACAAAACCTTTAAGTCCAACACTGCCTTGATTCCTGAAAACAACCAGATATATGTGCAACATTTCCATCAATAAAATGTAATTTTTGATTCATAATCTCTTTTTCATTCGACCATAAAAATCCTATCCCTGAAAGTTGAGGATCCAGAAAGCAGTAAAATTATTCTAGAATGACAACAATATGGATTCATCTCATCGGCACATACCAAGCTGCTGGGGCACAAACTGATGCAGTTTTAAAATGCATCATGGAGCTGGAGGAAGGTTTTTCCTGTACAGTCACCATTTCCAGAGTTTTTCGGGGCAGAGAAGCAGAAAACGGTGCATAACCTAGAGACTGCAGCACATTTGCTCAGAGTAAGTGTTCATTTTTTAGACTGAATGCTTTAAATTATGTTACTAATATGTCAAGATCCAAAGTTAATGTAAATGAAGTATTATTGTCATTGTCAAAAATATATTTTTTCTGATGCTATATATGAAATCAACCTTCAGTTTCAGTATTTTCTTCACAACTGCAAAAATATGTCTTATTGGAAGAGAAATGCAAGTAATTTATTGTCATGAATCTGAAGATCTTAGAATATGTCTTAGTCCAGAGATGACCTTCTATCGAAGGTAAATTTATGAAGTTAGGAAGATGATGTGTTAAAGCCCATTAGTTCATGTGTATTTCAGTAAAATTTGGCATCATCTTTTATATTTTTCTGAAAATTAATTATGTTTCTCCTTAAGTTGTCTGTTAAATTGTTCCTGTACTTTTAATGATTGTGCTTTTTGATATAGCAACATTAATTTCACAATCTGTTCCAGAAATGGTTGGTTAAGCCTGTTATTTTATTTCCTTATAATTTGATATAATCCATAAATGTACTTCATTGCAAGTTTACAACTTCACAAATCTTTTGCAATGTTGGTGATGAAAAATTTATCTATTATTAAGCTTTTTATTAATTATTTATTAAGTTATTTAATCATCTGTAATTCATATAAATTGGATTCTTTGTTTATTAGTATTTTATGCATATGGATTGTAGGGTTTTTCTACTAGCACTTCTTTGAAAGTTTGCTCAGTTGAGCTACATAGTTGAATATCTTAACTGTATCATGTCATTTCTATTTTCTAGTTGAATGATAAAAGAAGCACACACATGTACACATGCTCTTACATACATGTGCATCTATATATACATATATATAGATAATGTGTATATAGTATGATTCTATATGCATGCTTATCTGTACATATTCATTTGTAAACACACATAGGTATACACCCCTCTCCCCACGCACACACGACCTCCCTATCAGCTAAAATAATTCATGATATCTTACAAAGAAAATTATTTTTCTATCAAATTAAATTCCATACTCATTTACTTTGTATTAATTCTCTCACAAAAAGGAGATCCCTGAGCAGGAACTTATGAAAAAAAATCAAAATTAAGATGATCAAATCAAAATGTGATTAAAAATTCAAGAAAAAGCACTATGGATTCTCTTCCCCATCTACTGATTCACTCACAATCCTACATCACAAGACTTCTTGCAATATGAACTAACAAGAAGAGAATATGCCATCCTTTATCAGGCAGAAATGCACATTCACATGTGTGAAAAGTTTAAGATGAACTGCTTTGCCTCTGTTACATAGCACCTCCATTACAGGAGAAAATTGAATACCTTAGGTTTCTGCTCCTTTGAAAATGCCTTTCATGAACCTTATTTTCCTGGCTCCTGTGCCATCCCAAACCCAAAGCCTTTTCACCCTTTAAAGACACCATTGTTCACCAGGAGCACCCCAGGAGGATCAATAACCCCCCGTGGTAAATGCACACTCCTCTGGCCTGACATATCCAGTCCATCAAACATTCCTGTCTAAAAGGAAAGCAGAACTGCCCTTCTCTGTCATTAAATCCACTCCCCAAATCAATGCACATATATTAATTACATAGACAATTAATGAAATAAAGCAAGTGCTTTAAGAGCAAACTCAGTATTGAGGCATAAGCGATAGGTAGCTGAAAAAGAAGGGCTCTCTTTAGGTCTGAGTTATGGACAAGAAACATGCTGCAAGCTCTCTACAGAGACAAAGATAGCTGCCCCTTCTCTAATTGCCTGTCATTTCTGCCTGTCTGCTAGATGATCTGAGTGAAGCAAGAAGATCTGCCCATAGGCAAGTTAGCTCTAAGGTACCTGTATTCCTTCCTGCATAGGACGTGCCTGCTCACTTTTATGCTGATGGTTTTGTAGTGTTGTTCGCCTTGCTTAAATGCACTTGCCACCACAACTCTAATGTCCAATTACACAGACATAAGACTGGACCCTTCATTATGCATATAAATCACTCCAGCTGGGTTGCTGTATTCAGAATTCATATTTCATATTCATATCATATAATCAGCATTTTCATATTTTGATTTTATATTCAAAAATGAGAGTAGGCGTAGGCAGGATTGGCAGGTATTCTGGTTCACCAAAATTATGTTCTAGGGACTGCTTGAGGTAAGTGAGATTCAGATTTGCTTCTGACTGACAGAGCTGAGCCAATCTGGTAACACGGGCTGTGTTTGTAGCACTGAGTGACAAAGCGGAACTTGTCTATCTGCACTGAGAAGCAGCATAAATGATTTCTGGCATGATTTTTAATCTGTCTATCCTGCTCCCAGACATTCCTGGGGCACATCCCAGGTAGCTGTGTTGAGCCCAACACCAGTTCCAGCTGCCAGTTTGCATACCACCTTGCATGGCCACCTTGCTTTGGACTAAAGAGAACTGGAGCCCATGGAAATAGATTGTCAGGAGAGCCTTGGCCTAAGTACAAAAGAACTGTTTTATTTGCTCTTCTGAATGTAACCACATGGACCTACTTGTTTTTTTTTTCCACCACCTTGCCTAATATCTGCCATAGTGGTATGTCAGTGATGTTTTGAGGATATCTTCTAGTCTATCTGACAGTCATTAAGCCGAATACAGGGAGCTTGGGAAGAGGTTCCCTCACACATATCTGCAAGCACTTGGAAAATATTTTGAGGAAAACATTTTCAGCACTAAAAGAAAAGGAGGAAAAAGCATGTTTGAAATCCTACTGAGCTGCAGGCTAGGACCCTAAATTTTCTGCTTGATCTTTATATCAGAGAAGGAAGACACTGGAAAATAATATATGGAATGGGAAGGTGGACAGGAGAAGACTAAATATCTGGAGAAAAGGAAAGAAAAGAAACAGTTGTTTGTTTCCCGCCATATTATAGCATTTACCCAGGCCTATCTGGAAGGGTGGAAGAGGTAACCTGTTTCCACATTTTAGATATATGGTTTCCCTAATTCTGAAATATGGATGACATCATTTCTGTCCTGTGTGGGTTATGTAAGAGGGATTTTCTAACCTGTCCTTCAAGAGCAGAATAGTACACAGGTTTATATCTGAAAAGCAAAAACTGACAGAAGCAACAACAGGAAAAGGTAGGAAGGGAAATTGTATTTATAGAAAACTGTGTAATACATGTGCTTGAATGAAAGACTTATGATCTCTTGTGATCTCTTGTGTAAATTGCATTGTTGTCAGCTTTCATGATTTCATTCAGAGTCTTATGATGTTTAGGGTTGTTTTCCTTCTTAAAGCTCCCAATTGAAGCAATTATATGAACACCCGGGTCTACATTTAAAAAAAAAAAAAAAAAAAAGGAAGAGCATAGTTCCCAGTCAAAAGGGACATTTAACTTGCATTTCACTCAATGGTGCAAAATCACAATGACAAAAAACAGTGTGTGAGTTGTTCATTATTGGTTTAAGTATCTTGAGTTGTAGCTAACTATATGAACTGGGAATGAGCAATCTGGTATTGTCCAGTGACACTTTCCAGGTGTTTAGACCAGTCTGGGATAGCTCAGAGTTTGAGATAGGACAGACTTCCTTGAGATTATTTCATGTCCCAGAAATAGAATTGCTTTTACTCTCCAACCATACGACTAATGACTCTTCAAAAATGAAGTTTTTAATGGAAATACATTTCTGAAAAATCTCAGCCTCAAACACGGCAGCATGGCCTGATTGGAAACTTACTGAGGCCAGTGCAACAGCATTTGACGTCCTGGATGGCCTTTGTACTCTCTCTCTGTGGTCACTGGAGTATCTCTTCATACACAGGCAGGAAATAAAAATGTTTTTAACAAATCGTGCTAAAGCACAGGGAGAGCATGTTATGAATCAGCTATTCAAGATTTGTACAGTTCAGTACTTAGTATTTTACCCTTATGAATTTTTCCCTTATAGTGGGTGGGTGCATTGCTTATAAAAAAAAAATCTGCATGATTGCTATTTTCTTCCCTTCATTGAAGTTCACACATACTATATCTCCATGGGTTCAGCTTTTTGTGTACGGCCTCTCCTCATTATAGGTGGAGAATTATGCTGCGGTACACGCATTTTCACTAAAGTTGGGATTTTAAAAATAACTGAAGTATCCTGCGTCTCCAGCAGGTCGAGGGAGGTGATCCTGCCCCTTAACTCAGCCCTGGAGAGGCCGTATCTGGAGTATTGTGTCCAGGTCTGGGCTCCACAGTACAAGAGGATGTAGAGCTGCTGGAGAGAGTCCAGCGCAGGGCTACGAAGATGATCAGGGCCCTGGAACATCTGCCCTATGAGGAAAAACTGAAAGAGCTGGGCCTGTTCAGCCTGGAGAAGAGAAGGTTGAGAGGACATCAGTGTAGTATGTACCTCAAGGGAGGCAGTGAGGAGGATGGTGCTGGCCTCTTTTCAGTGGTGGCCACTGACAGAACTAGAGGAAATGGCTGGAAACTGAAGCATCAAAAGTTCCACAGGAACTTAAGGAAAAATTTCTTGACAGTGAGGGTGACAGAGCACTGGAACAGGCTGCCCAGAGAGGTTGTGGAGTCTCCTTCCCTGGAGATCTTCAAAACCTGCTTGGATGCAGTCCTGTGCCACGTGCTCTAGGTGACTCTATGTGTGCAGGGGGGTTGGACTAGATGACCTCTACAGGTCCCTTCCAACCTTAAGCATTCTATGATTCTATGATTCTACAACATACAGTGATTCCCCTCTCCCCTCCAGTTCCTCATACAATGTACATACAGGAAGAGCAGCTAATATTTGTTTCCAAATAGCACATCAAGTATGGAATGATACTTCATGCATCCATGAAGGGGATGCATCCATACTAAGACAACTATTTTAAGTGTCCTCTGATGAGTTAAGCTAGAAGGTGGTCAACTGGACTCCGGCACTTCCTATCTTGCCTTTTTGTCCATAAAAGGCTGAACAAGACTGGATATGAACACATGCGCAGTCTGTATGTAAGCCTCAGATTCTATTTACACCTCTGTTTCAGATGTACTTTTTATATACATAAATATATACATATAGATACATCTTATCTGGCAGATTTCAATGCCTTCTGTGAACTGAAGGTCTGATTCTATGGTAGAGTCCACAGTTCTGGAAATAAACAGGTGACCTCCTGGGGCTGATGCACCCAGCTGACTGCAATGCACATTTTTGTGGACATAGAAAGTCTATTTGTGCAGCACATTCAAAGGTTTTTCTTTGAAAACCTGTTAGAAGGTAACAATCAAATATCCAAATATCAGTTAGTTAATAAGAAAAAGGAAAAAACAAAAAGTTGCCCAAGAAGTAACTGGGGGGAAAGTGAAACTACCACATCTACCCTAAAAACTAAAGCACTTAAGATTTTCAGCATTTTATTGAACAGTTTAAAAAAGCACACCAACTAAATTAATTAATTTTGCTTTCTCAGATGGTTTAAAAGTTCTTCATGTTTATAAAAATTGAAGGTTTCAAGCTAAGCTAGTTCATTATTTCAGAAACTTAGCAAGGAACTTGAAGTCTGTGGAAAGCCTCTGCAACCAACTGATGCTTTCAAGTTTTGCCCTGAAATATTCTAAAATGCTCATTGATTACTTTTTCACAGTATTTTATTTCAATAACTTTTAAAGAAAGAAAAAGAAAAGAACAAAAAAACAGGTATCCTTTCTTCTCTCTCCTCTGCCCATTAAATGACTGATTCCAATTTAATGCTATGATGTTGAAGGTCTTTGATATTCAAAGGTATGTTTCTTTTCCTATCCCTAATGGATAGGAAAATAGCACATACTAATGCACATATATTTGTTCTTTTAGTCACAAGTTCATAAGAATTGCAAGTTGTAAACATTATTGCGTTATGATTATTGTGCAATTACACAAAAGAAGCCACATATAAAGACAGGCAAATGGAGAGGACAGACAATGACATTCAATAATATAAGCTGCTTTTTTTCCAGATTACACAAAGTTCTATTTGCAGTCTGCATATTTCTCTAATTCACCCCTTCAAACAGCTCCAAAAACAAATGCCTAATATCCAGCCGTACTTTGACCGTTCTTTTGCACCTCCTTAAACACTTCATCTGATACCTTACAAAAGAGAAAGCACCATGTCCTAATATAGCCATGTGAAATGTACAATAAATTATTTTTAAAAGGAAGCACTTTAATGCTAGCAAGCACCAGTTTTCTGCTTCGAAGCTATCACCAAAGGACGCTTTAGACATTAGAGTGCATTATTGGATAGTAATAGTAAATGGCTCTACAGAACCTCACTAATCATTATTGCCATTTAATCACTTTCTTTCCTGTTTGCAAAATGGATAAATGAGCATTTTCATGCTCTTAGAACAAATTATAGAAATCAAAATTGATAAAGTTCTTTTAAATAGTTTTTACTTTAAAAAAGTATTGTTTTGATCTACTACACCTTTCCATCTATATATAACCACGGTGTATCTTTTTATGTTTTGCGGAATCTAACTCACTCCACATTAAAAGTGGAATTTGCTTCTTCACAGTTTCAGCTTCAGTGCACTGTAGTATCTCAAGAGTTTAAGTCATGGATGATTATAACATATGAAAATAAATCACAGTCCACCTCTAGTTCATGAACTATAGGGACTTCAAATGATGCTCATGTTTACTACTATTCTTATCACTGACACACAATCATTACAGTGCTTGAAAAAACATTTTTTAGTAGAACATATTTTCTTTGCACTGAATTTAACCTTTGAAATGCAGAGAGTAATTGCAATGTGGAACGGATTCTCATTTACACAATGAATCCTATAGGCATCTGGGAAACAATGTACCTACGTCCCCCGGATACATGCATGTCCATATCCATGTCTTTATAAGAAAGCATGTACAGGTATGTACATGGTGCACATGCTTCAATGCAGAGATATCGGTCAGAAAGGAGGAAGGGTGTGGAGATAGGAACTTGCTGCAGTTTTCATCCACCAGAGGAAGAAATGCATAGCTCTGCTTTAGCATCCACTCAAATACCTGCATGTTAGCTCAGAGAATATCATGTGCTGTGTCCAGAAAATGCAGGAGGCTGTCAGAATTTTCTTATTTTTTCACTGCATTCATTATAGTGTTCAAAAACCAGCTCTGTGAAGGAAACTAAGGCAGATTTCACTTATAGAGTGAAATCCTGTCCCCAAGGAAGTCAAGGGGAAGGAGTTGTAACTTTCCTGAGGTCACTAAATTTCCCAATCCACTTTTGAGGCATATTAACGTTAGTCACCACACACAGGCAAAATGCCTCTAGGATTTCAATCAAAGCATTTTATTGTGAAACAAACAAACAAACAAACAAACAAACAAAACCCCAAATGGAAAAGATATGGAGCTTAGTGAAACATCGCTCTTTCTGACCAATGTTGGAGGCTGGAGTTCCTGAGAGTTCATTGCTATCAGTGTTATGCAGAATGAAGAACTGCTGCAAACATGAACAGCTTTTGTCAGAAGGAAGTGCAGCTGATTAATCAACTTGATATTACCCCAACTGATTAAACAATGAGGCGTCCTGGGGTTTTGCTGTCTGTCCTGATGAGTGCTCATAATAACTATTAGTGCAAAACCCCAGCAGGTCTCCCTTGGGAGTAAACTACCTTCTAATGTTCTTCTTCTAAAGATTAATTCCATTGTTATGGAACCTGTGCATTAAAGGAACTATAGACTAATCATTAGTCATCTTCGAATAATTTGACCTTTCCAGCTATGACTGATGGAGTGTTTTGGAAGAGGTCTTGTTCAGTTTTCCTTACTCACATAAGCTGATTTACAGAGACAAATGAAATAGAGACTGATATGTCTGCAGTATTGTGTCAATTTCTAACGCAGAAAAAAAATGAACATTTTTTAATGATGCTTTTTTTTTCTGAAGTAATGTTTAAAGGATTAGCAGCTATGGAAATGATAAAACCTTTGCTTTGTTCCACCAAATGCCTCAAACCTCTGCCTAACCTCTAATAGAATAAGCCCTCTTTCTGAGAGACACCACTAAACTTAAGAGCTACCTGTAAAAGCAAGCAGTTTTTTAAAAGACATGCACTTAAACGGAGGTTAAATAGTTAGTCTCATGGCAAAAAATATCTTCTGAACTTCAATGTCATGCTTGAAGTAAAAGTCATGCTTGAAAAACATGCTATTTAGTTATCTGAAATGGGTTTCCCTTGTCTAGCAATCTGTTTTTTGACTTATGATTATTACTGTGTTTATACAACAACTGTGTAGGAACAAAGAGCAAATGTGAATAATTTGCCCTGGAATTCTTCTTTCAGGAAGTTAGGAAAAGTCCCGGCTTATAACATAATGGTATACGCTCACATGTGTTACATACTATCAACTTAGCACTTTCCATTGAGACCATCCAAAACTTCCATCCACCTCCTACACTGTAAGACTATGACAATATAACCAGCCCAAAGGCTGAAAATATTATTTTTCCTAATCTTGCATCACATTTTTTCTACGATTTTCAGTGATAAAAGATGTAAAACAATAACAGATTTCTTAGCTCAAATTTATATCAATTTCAATTCAGATTCAAGGGTTTCAAGGGTGAAAACCAATTTTTAAAATCTTCTAAACCTTCTAGCCTCCAGGGCAAGGAGTGTAAAAATAATCATCTCATGCATAAAATTCTGAAATCATTTTAACTAGATTCATCTATGAGCATTCTATCATTCATATCATCCAAGTAACTTCCTTTTCTTAAGGATTTCTGATATGTGTGCAGGTCAGAGTAAACATACCCAGGGAAAAACTACTAAGCCAAGCTCTTGAGTACAAAGGACACAAAGAATGAAGCCAGCTTTAACCCTGCAGGCATAATAGGAATAGACTGGTGATTCTCAGTGCTTCAGTTCCCTGCAGGGGCATACATCTCAGCACAAGAGATTGCAAGGTTTGTTTCTTTGTTTTCTTTTTGTTTCCATTTTTCTTTTTTACTCTTTTTTCTTTTTATTTTAAAGGTGTGCACTAGCTTAGCAAAATGACAAAACAAGTCCCTCTCAGAATCATTGCTCAAACACTGCCATCGCTTCAAGTGCAAAAAATAAATTCAAATGCAAGTGCTAACATGTATTTACGTTCCAAATTCTGCTGCAATATTTCTGCGATATATATATAAGCCTTAAATATTTCTAAAGTTTTGGACATCAGAGTTTCTTGATCTTCCTGGCAAGTACCTAATACCAGAGCACGTTTTCTTTTGGTTATCCAAGAGGGACATTGGCACCACAAAATGATTTTTGTAATGACTGTTCTTTGAATGCCTAATCTTCCCCATTTTATATAGTTCTGCATTAACACCTAGACATATCTAGGACTGTGAATTCACAGAACTGCAAAGCTGACATTACACATCTCCTCAAGAAAATAGTCCTATATGCCTGATCATACACTCACTGCAGCTAGTAGTTTTGCTTATGCTTCCATATATAGGCTGGGTTTAAGATTTATCCTACCAATATCCTTATCCTCTGACTTCACAGAAGCATTGTAACTTTTTATAAAAAAATAAAATAAAACTTTTTATTTTGGTCAAAATAAATTTTCCTCCAATAAGAAAAAAAAAAACCCCTATGATTTTCAATGTGTTTGTGAAGCCTAGCAGTACATAACTTGTTCCTAAGTTCCTAAGAAAATCCAGACTATTACCATAGACAATCATTTCATATGGTTACACTGAAGAATATTATGAGCTCCTCAATATAAGGAAAGCTGAAAATGTGTTGACTATAGAACTAAATCTATAGTAGTTTGAAGAATTAGGTAAGCTGAAGTGATTCTAATTAAGATACCTTCTATATTGCTTTAAAATAAAAATAAAATTGTAGATTTTTTCTCCATTAAAATGGAAGAATTTTCAGAAGTGGAACCTTCATTTCAACCATTCCTTCAAACAATTTCCTTTGATTGTGCTGCTGACAATTTAAAATATGATTTACGACTAATCTTTCAACAGGTTGTTTTATAAGATTTATTTCAACCGCAATTTCAGACTTTTAAATGAACAAATAAGCTGTAGATGAAATCAACTACTACACAAGAATGTTTTAAAATTAATAATTTCACAGTTACCTATGAAGTAACTGATTCAGACAGCCTAAAAAAATAAGTTTCAAAGCCCCTCTAAAAGTGCCACCAGCTGGATTTCATTATTTGTTTGTTTTCTAATCAATAAAATCTATTAGCAGACAAGGTACTGCAATTGTCAAAACATCAGTACAACGAGTTTAACTTCAGATGTGGGTTGTCCTCGGATGTCAAAGTTCCCACAGTTGTAGGGAGTCAGGCATTAGGAGAACAGATACAATCCTAAGCCTAAATGTTAACAAAGCCTGTTGGCATCCCAGAGGAGATTAGGTTGCTGATCTTGTAAGGATCAGCTACTTACTTAGTGATGTTTACACTGACATTGATGTAAGTGACATCCTGATCTAATTACATGTCAATAAACCACAGTTCTGATGCCCTGAGAAGATTGGAAGAGGATTACAAGAACTCCATTGCCAATCCTTAAAGACTAAGGAAGCTACCCTGTGATTCAATTACCAGAATTTAGGAACTGTACAGCTACTGTTTTAAACGGACCGGTTCGCTTCATAATTAGATTGCATCCCTCAATTTAACTCCTTCACCTCCAGATTCTGCAAACATTCTGCATATATTTCACTGCTTCGGCAAACACTCTGGAAAGTAGCTTATATGTCTACAGGTCATTTGTGTCCAAGATTACCATTTTGATTTTACTTTAAAGGATTTATTACAAATAATTATTAGTATTTTAATGTTCTTTGACATGGTACTAGAGAACAATCTCAACACTAAAAATTAATCTTGTCAACCAATGGGCATGTTTATTTCCTGAGCTGAATGCTAAAGCTACTGACTGTATTAAGCATCCGTCCAGTACTGCTATGCTGAGGCTCACTTTTAGTTAAGTCTAAAAGTTTTTAGAAAAAAAAAAAGTTAGTTTCTATAATCAGGTTAATGACTAAATAGTTCCAGAAGCTTCAAGCATCATATCAGTCACAAAAGAAGACAGACAAGAAAAAGATTACTCAAGGAGGGAGATATTTCTTTTATCCTTTATCTTATTAAATGACCCAACTTCTGTGCTTTTGCAAAGCATTGCTGCTTTCAAAAGCAATAGGATGATGTAAGGATGCACAGTTAATGCACTGCAGGTCTTCCTGGGAGGCTGCCTGAAGAACCTAGGGGCGCAGACCTGTGAGCACTCAAGACATATTGACATTTAATGAACCAATCTTCTTCTAGCTCCTCTCTGTGGTGTTGCAACAAGGAAGGGGAAAAAACAAAAATAGAAGACCAAAGTCAGCTGTGGCCATAGACAGAGTGGATGATTGCTTAGGACACCAAACCTTCAGCACTGATGTGCCTAAGATGAAGTCTTAGGGAAGCTAGGATGGCTGTTCTGGCTCAGGGAGTATCAACTACTCCACCTCAAGGTGGCAAAAGGTCAGTTTGCCTGCACTTCTGGGAAGCACCAGGTTCACTTCAGCATAAATCTGGGAAGGTTCTGCTTCATAAAAGCAGTATCAGTACTACTACATATGTACCTAAAGATGTGATCAATTACCCAGTATCTAGCTAAAGATGTTATCTAGCACTGTCTATCTAGCACTTCCAGTTCGATATTCACAAGATGGATGAAAAGACTGAAGTTTTGGGTTAGAAGGACTTATTTCTTTTCCCCTACTGTCTTCATTTGTTAATATTGAGACTGATTTTAAAATTCATTAGAATAAAATGTCCTATTTTCTGTTATGCTTGCTTTGTAAGAGTTGTTTATATAAGCTGGTAGAGTAGGAATGAGTTTCCTTCTCCACTTCTTTATGTCATCTTGCATGGAAACTTCAAATAATCTTATATTTTTCAGAATCATAGAATCACTATGGAAAAGACCTTCAAGATCATCAAGTCCAACTGTAAACCCCATCACCACCTTGTCTGCCAAACATGTCCCTTAATGTGTCATCTGCACGTTTCTTGAATATTGTCAGGGACGGTGACTCCCCCACTTGCATGGGCAGCCTGTTGCAATGCTTCACCACTCTTTCTTTGTAGGAATTTGTCCTAATATGGAACGTGAACCTCCCTTTGTGCAACTTAAGGCCATTTCCTCTTGTCCTATCTGTAGTTATTCTGGAGAAGAGATCAACCCCCACCCCACTACAACCTCCTTTCAGGTAGTTGTAGAGAATGGTAAGGTCTCTCCTGAGCCTCCCCTTCTCCAGACTAAATAACCCAGCTCCCTCAGCCGTTCCTCATAAGGTCTGTGCTTCAGCCCCTTCATTGCCATTCTTTGGACATGCTCCAGCACCTCCATGTCTTTCTTGTAATGAGGGGCCCAAAACTAAACACAATATTCGAGGTGCGGCCTTACCAGCATCAAGTACAGGGGGGAAGGATCACTTCCCTAGTCCTGCTGGCTACACTATTCCTGATACAAGCCAGGAGGCCGTTAGCCTTCGTGGTCACCTGGGCACAATGCTGCCTCATGTTCAGTCGGCTGTTGACCAGCACTCCCAGATCCTTTTCTGCCATGCAGCTCTCAGCACTTCTCCAGCTGTTCCTCTCCCAGGAAAACTACCTACAAGAGTTCTGAATAACTAAAATGAGCACATTTCATCTGCTTCTTTTTTTAAGCATCATGAAAAAACAAACAAACAAACAAAAAACTTAGCAGGTTTGATGCAATGGATCTTCCTAGAGCTTTAAAATGTATTCCTGGTCTATAAGAATAAGAAATGAGCCATATGATGTTTGCCTTCTGTGAGTTGGGAGTTTGAAGCAGATGACTTGTAATCTAAATTATTCTATGATTCTATGTGAAGTGGCAAAATCAACATAAAAATATATTTTCCCACTCTTCCAGCCTTCCCTTTCACTTTCCTTGGTCTTTTATTTCATCATTTTATTCACCCTCCAGGTAAACTATCAGTTTGTGAAGTATAAAGCTTTCATTATTATAGCTAAAGGTGCGCTGTTATTTCACGTTGCTGGAAAGGACACAATCTTCAAGAGTAGTTGAGTAACTTAGAAGTCTAACGCCCACTTCTGAAACTGCCTTATGCTCTTTGGAAGTCTATGTTGTAGTGACTTTTCATGGAGAGGACAGCTTTCAAATGTTTCCTCCAATGCAACAAAGTGTAAAAAAAGAGAGGTTTAATGGTAACCTTTCAAATAGTGAAAAGTGGGATATGGATGTCATTGAAAGCAGATTCTCAGGGTGTTTCAGTGGTTCCATAGACAAACGTGTTTTTATTGAAATGGGCCTCAGTGTGACCTTGATCTGATATAAATTGTTGCAGATAAAAATGAAAAGAAGGAGCAGATTCAGCACTGATAGATGTCTTCCAGCCTCATTGAATTTATACCAGTCATAAACATGATACAAGCTATTGCAGTGTGAACAGGTGAAGTAACTACTTTCCATGAATACTTCCTTTCTGCATACATACAGCATGCTTTATAATAGTACTAATAACACCAAGCACTTAGTGCTTTCATCTTCAAAACATTTTACAAAACATTAACCAATAGGAGAAACTGTCATGAAGGACAGCTGATGAAGAAACAGAAATCTCTTGGAGGAATAGCTAGATTTTGTTGTACACCAAACGAGTTGTTATAAACTCTGTATTCAATTCATGAAAGGCTAGAGAAAAAAATCTTTTACTGCAACTGTGTCTGGCGTTCATTAGAGCAATATACGGTAAGGGCTAAATACCTCTAGCAAAGGGTGCTGTACATCTCCCTGACTGTGAAGTTCTCTGTGTTTGCGACTGATGCTATGCTGAGCTATTTGACCTTGTGTCAGCACACACTTAAGCTTTTATTCATGTTTTAGCATATAGCTAGATCCAGTGTCTTCAGTGAGGCATTCACATAGCTTAAACATTCGATGTAGCTGCTCTGATTGCTCTCTGAAGACTATTAGATCATTCTTTTTTAATAAAATATTTTGTTGTACTTGAAGTAAAATATTTGGCTTTTCAGGTTTTTCCTCAGAAAATTAGCAATACATATATATGTATATATGTATATGGGGGAAAAGTCATCTTTTCAGGGTGGAGACAGTGCAAAAAAACCTCTTGTATTCTGCAGCATACATGGATTTTAGTCCTGTGTATATCACACCTCAGTGGAATGATAGTAATATAAGACTGAAATTTTCACATTTCTCTCTGTCTTCATAGACACAATGGATTCTTGTATTTAACCATTTAGCTAGCTTTTTTTGATTCTTTTTTTTTTTTCCAGTGGAAAGGGAGCTAAGATACCAATCTGTTTCTTCCCCAGGATTAAAGTTGCACTACATGTATTTTTTATCAGCAGCATCAATCCAACTATCTTCATCCTTTCGCTTAGCTAAGAAGTTGTAACACGTACATGGTGTGGAGCATCAATGGGAAGGAAACTTAATGGCAAAAGAGGCTACATCAAATAAAGTAGTAGCATTTAAAAGGCTAATATGCTGCATTTAGTTCAAAAGCTGAATCCTGATCTAAACTTTGGGTGCAATATATCATTTTTTTCTAATTTCCTTGCCTCAGAAATTAAGCATTATGTAAATATATCATAACACTCTGGTTGTTCATCCCTTAAAAAGGAAAAAGTCCCGAGTCTTGTCCTGCATATTTAAAGAAAAATAAATTGAAATCCAGAGATATAGCACTGAATGAAATTGGATTCAGTGTTTATTTAAAGTGGGCCTGCTTTCACTGAAATATGGTCAGTGTTTGGATACAATCTACGTGATCCCCATCTTCTGCAATACACAAAAGCTGCAAAACTCATATAGTGTTTCACAACAACAGTACACTGCAAAATAAAGTTCTTTCTTTACTCTTTGTATAGGTGTTGTTTGGGTTCATTTTTTGATGGTGAAAATTTAGTTTGCTATTGTACAATAAGGAAGAGATACTTAAGTCAATAACTACACTTTCTCTGTAAGTACAAATAACTATAAAGCCTGCTATAGTCACAGCCACTTAAATTGCAGAAACAGCTTTTCAGTTTTCATGCAAACAGCTTCATGGGATCTTCTAGAAAGTCAGTGTTTTACAGTATTTGAAAAAAAGCACTGCAAATTTCAATCAGTTCCCATATATCAGTTTACACACACTCATGTTACTGAATGATTTCCCATCTCACTAATGTTTCCATAATCACTAGGTATAATCACTAGGTTTATTGGCCAGGTCCTCCTAGCTTATTCTATAAACTAATTTTGTTTCTGGTGAGGTTTCAACGTGTCACAATGAGCTGGTTGTGTCCAAAATGCCCGTTGAACCAAACCTCAGTGGGATGCTAGCAATCCTGAGTGAGGTATTCTGCCCAAAAAGGAAGAGCAAAGAGGACAGTCATAAAAGAGATACTGCTCCTGGGAAGTTTCATACAAAGTTTAACCCAGGCATTTGTGCAATGATGCTTCCAAACTAGCGTGACTGGCTGCTTGAGTGGGAGTTACCAAAGGCGCTTGCTTGAAGAGGCTTCTTCATAGAATCTGATGAGAAGACTCACCCTGGTGTCAGAGATGCAGCCATCATTTTGATTCCACTTAAAGTGAAGGTTCAGCAAATTCTGTGCAACATTGAGTGATGGAAGTAAATAACAAATTATAGGTAGCACATAACTCCTGAGTGATGCTTACAATTAAATAAACAAGGGCCAAAGAGCCATCTAAAAATCTTCTCTGTTACATTATTAGACTTCTCCCTGGTTTTATATGACATCAGGCAAGAAACGAATTAAAAGTAGATGCTCTCTATCCTAGTGGACATTTCCGGAATGAGAGGTCATGTGTTGTCAGAAAAATCTGAGCAAGTGGGAGGCAGCCTGAAGGAGCAGAAAAGACTGAAGTTTTTAAAAATATCCAGCCTTTTCCTGCTTGGTAGGCACAAGACCAACCACAACATAGCAGCCACAACACAACACCCACTGATTCATGGGTAAAGGTCTATCCCACTTAAATGTAGACATCTAGTCACGGCATCTTAATTATGGCTATAGTTGTTTCTATAATCTATAGAAAGAGAAAAAAAGACTTTAAGAGGATGATTCAGTTCATTGAAGGTCTGAATCACTTTCTGAAATGGCTTGTTTATCTCCATTGCTTAAAAAGGAACAGTCCTAAAGTAGATATGTCAGCTCTGTACTGAGCTTAAAACGGATGAATATGGCCCTCTGAAAATGTCTATATTAAGTAAAGGGGCTAATATTTTAGCTCATCTCCTTTTCCATGATCTGATGCCTTGTGTCATACCATTACATCAAACAGATTATACAAAGACATATATGTATATGCATAGGGGCTCGCCAACCACTTCTCTCACAGGAACTCTACATGGTTTCTGCTCCTATCCAGAGAAGAACGGTCAAAATTTTGCCTAGGTAAATAACTGCAGAAGGTAGAGCAAAATGGCAGGAAATACCACAGACAGTGGGTTCATAATTATGACAGAAGGCCACATGATGATGTAAATGAAAGAATGAAAGATCAACTCCTCCTCAAAAAAAAAAAAAAAAGTTTAAAAATCCCATATCAAGGAGGAATTCATGAATATTTCCTTCTCTATACATAACCTGCATCTTAGTTTGAACTGCAAACCCTCATTGAATTCGCTGTGCTTAAAACTAAAGCAGCAAATAATTTAATCAGGAAAAGAAAAATAAAATGCACAATGACTATTTAAAAAAGGAAGCAAAGGAAAACAGTCCAGAAAAACAGATTTTTAAAAAGCTACGATCACACTGCAGTATGATCTGCTTCTATCTTATAATTAAGACATTGTCTTCATTTACTTCTCTACAGCAGCAAGCAGAATGTGCATCTTCTTGAGTAAACAGAAGAGACCTGTTTACACCTTTTCTTACAGTTAGTTTTTGCTTATGATTGTGTACTTTTTTTATGGTTCAATATTTACAAAAAGACTGCAAAATTAAAAGAGATCCCACAGTTACAGAAGACAACATAATTATAAGGGTCAACTTGATAAGACATATAATCTTCAGAAACCTGCAGGTTTGCCTAATAAAATATTTATATCAGTCACTGTTGGACACCAAGTGAGAGCAATGGAAATGAATTTCTCAGGAGTAACTTTTCAGTGCATGTGAAAATGTCAAAGAAATGTCGTATTTGGAAAGATTTGCAGTGGAAACCAGTATTTTTTGTACTTTCTCTTCCTTGTGTGGTAAAATGGTAAATTGAGTTAGCACTCTTTTTGAGGCATATTGATTTACTGACATTACTCTCAAAGGATATACATTTTTTTACTCTATGTATTTTAGTTGATCAGTGTGTCCATCACAGGAAAAGCTAGAAAATTTTATTAATATAATATGAAATAAAATATTAAAGACAGCTAATATATAGTCTTCCCCTGCTAAATCATATATTTATTTTGATAAAATTACTATCTGAGAGCAGGAGGCCATAATTGAGGCTCAAAGTTTTGCAAATCTTGAGAAAAAAAAGCTGTTTCACAATTAGCATATCGAATCTTCTCTCTCCCACTTATAATTCTTACTTCCTTTTAGTGTGACTTTTTCAGAGATCTATTAGGCATTTTGCAATACAGTATGTCTACATGAAAAATGTGATACAGACTGAACAATATTCTATGATTTTTTTGCTTTATGCAATAATAAATAATAAAAATCTACCTCAACAACCTAAAAATGTTGAATAGGCAAGAGAGAGAAGTCATACATTTTTAAAATTTTGTGTGGACTACATTTTGGATCATGGCTTATTGCATTCTGCCTTTGCTAAATACTCTACAGTCCAAGTGTAAGACCATATATTCACCTAATACATATTCACTCAGGTTCTGCAAAATCTTTACGAACTGTTGTCTCAGAACTGTCTAAGAACTGTTTGAATCAGCCAGAGGGAATTACATTTCCTCTTTAAGTGGAAACAATTACCCCTCTAACTCCAGAGCTAAGACCAATCTTGCTCTTCCATGGAGCTCAAGAAAAGGACTGAAACCAGATTCCCTATTGTCCTTTGTTTCTTCCCTGATCTACAAAAAATAAGGCTCAGAAAAATGCAGACATATGCATGGCCGGCAACCCTGACTTCATATCACTTGCTTCATAAGCTTCAGCTCATTTGGGGGCTTTGTTTCTGCTGTGTCCTTGGAGCTGATATGTTAAAGATTCCTGTTTGACCACGATAACCTCTTCAGTGTCCTGTGATTTCATCATTTCTCAGAGTTTAGAAAGTATTCACAGGTTGTGCACCTTAACCTTGGGGAAGTTGTCTGCTTCCCATAAGAAAAGAGTGAAGGCGGAGACAGGAAGCATTTTTTAGTTCAAGACCCAAGTATGTGCTTACAAAGTAAATCTTAGCATGTACAGTGAAAACATTTTTTCTTGTGTAACCATAGGACAATCACAAGATGGTACATTTGACCCTTAAACTTTAATGAAATCATAAAGATTTACTTTTGAATTTAATTTTTGAATTTAGCCATGTATACAGCTGTTTAAAATATTCTAATGCCAACTCATTGAAACTGGAAATACCAATAAGCAGCTGAAAGAACAGAAAGACAAAAATGGCAGACCTAATCAAATACACAGAAGGAAAAAGATTTAGACTGGTCCTGAAAATCTAATATTTTGGTATCAAGCATGGACCTGAGAAAAATCATTCTAAGAAAAAGGAAAGGAAGAGCTAATCACTTATTGTGAATCTGTGTTTAAAAATTGTATCAGAGGAATCAAATATCAAGTTCTAAAATGCCACTGAACCACGTGCGGCAGCATCTGGTATAGTAGCATCTGTTGACTTTCAATATTATGAAGGCATTGAAGGCAAATAGAAACTTATGGGTTCTCTGTTCATCTACAGTGTGCTAGTAGAAATGTGGGGCTCTACTTCTGAAAAGACTTCCAGTTACCTACAGCATAGTGGAAGAAAATACGGAGAAGTTTGTGAGAAGAATACAACTTGTGAGAAGAACTCTCTTTCTCTCCCCACAAAGATGGAGAGTTAAATTGCAAAGTGGTGAAATAAAACCCAAGAGTCATTAGTAGAATGGAGGTTAGAGTTTTGAGGCTTTTAAAGGCTGGGGCAGGAGCTTGGTTTTCAAAGGAAACATCAAGAGTCAGAAGTGGGTAGGATGATGAATGATAAACAGAATATTTTAACATCCATTTCTGAATGGGCTAAAGCAAGTGTTTGGATAATAGAGAAAAGGAATTCACAGATGGGAGATGAAGAACGGGGCTTGTATTCATAAACTCTCCTCCTACGATGTAATGCTATAAATGCTGTGGCAAGGCAATGAATGACAAAGATAAAATCATGTAGATCCTCATGCCACCTCTTTTACATATGTGGTTGTGTTTTCAAGACTTACTGTTCTAGAGCACCACACACCGATTAGCAGCCAGATATGAATTTCTATAGAACTCCCTTTTGTAACCTGCTGTTTTGTGCTGAGACAAAAGAAAAAAAAGCAATCAGTGATGAGAAAAAGAGAGAATCAGCTAGCTTAGAGTCTAACAAGTATCACTGCTGAGCCTCTTTCTGGGTGGTAGGAATTATAATGCACTTCTCTTCTGGTATGTTTCTAAATATAATTGCAAATTAATTACCATGTGACAATAAACAAACAGCTACAGTACACAGCACATATTACAGTACAGAGCTTTATTCCATCTCTCTAGTACTCCAAACAGGTGTTCAGTGTTACCTACAGCTAGAATTGGGGCTACAAATCAGCATGAGATTCATCAAAACGGATCCCTGCCACTTCACACTATTACTCCAGCAGATATAATTCATACTGCTCAGCAGTTAAAGCATTATATGCACCTTCCCCCAGCCTCTTTCTCCCTCCTTGCAAAAATGTCAAGAGAGATAGAGAAAGAATATTGAAGGAGATCCTGAGTGTCAATGAAAATATCCCACGGTGCTGCAGACAGAAAAAACACTGGCAAGCTGCTTTAATAAGGGAACTCTGCCATGCCATATCCATGCCCTAAAAAGAGAGAACAAAACTGAAGGGAAGGCAGAAAGGAGAAAAAAAAAAGAAAACATGTACTTCGTATAATATTTAGATATAAAAACTTGAGCATCATGAAATGTTTTTGTAAGCAGTTTGTCTGGAGCTGAGATTATACCTGCAGTTCAAGACATCCTTAGGAAGTTAGGAGAGAAGCTAGAGATCTCAAGGCATATATTCAAGAATAAATTCTAAAAATATTTTTTCTTTTTTTTTAGCAGATGACTGAAACAGTCATATTGTGCTAGTTTAGATTCAGGACATGTTTCATACTGATTTACACAGGCTGACTTTTGTGTAGGCAAGCCCCACCTGCCAGAAATCTGTATATAGGTCCAAAATGCAAACAAATAATATGGATGTCCCAGTGACTTGCAGGAATTTGATTCAACGAAGTTCATTTTCTTGCTGTAAGAAAATTTTACATGATTTTGTAGATCAGATCATTCAGATGGAGTTGTCTGATCTACTATGACAGTGCATTTTCACTACCCTGGCTGATTTTTGGCCCTTGTCACTCTCAGTTGTACTTCACACACCCTCATCCAAAAGAGATACTGGGACCATTTCTCATGGAAATCAGTGATATTTTCTTTACTCTTAAGAAGTCTTTGGTTCCTCAAGTGAGACTGTCCTGCTATCAGTCTCTGTCTTCTGAACAAGAGACTGAAAAAGCTGTGCTCCCACATCCATCTGTAACAAAGTCTGGGATCCTAAAATTTCAGTGATTCCCAGTCTGATGCCAAGTCTACTGATTCTATGGCAACTGTTCTGTGTGGATTTGTCTGTGATTTTCTTTCATAATTCAATTCCTACTTCTTCTAACACCATTGTAGCAATCACAGCAATTTGTTTCCATCAGTTTTAAAAATGAGTTACATGCTATTTTAGAATTCCTTTGCCTTTCAAAAAGAGAAAAAGTGGCTTTAGAGTAAACAGAAGTTCAAGTTATTCACGTTGATTCCTTTGGTCTTGTCTGCATCCCTTTTATATCAGAACTTAGTATCATATTCATGCACCTACGACAACTGTAGTGGAGCTCTGTGTTGCCTGGGTTGTCCAGAAAGAGTTGTGTGTGGGGAGGTGATTTTTGTTTACCCAAGGCATCTTCTATGCCTTGGAATGCTGCTGCTGCATAATTCCTGTTCACCACAGGTATATGACACAGCTAATGGAGAGTTCCTTGTAAAAGTGTCAAGAGAGACAAAGTGTCAAAGAAGAATCAGTAAAACATTCAGTGCTGCTGAAAATAGGAAAAATATTGTCAACCTTTTGGTTTAGGGGCTCTGTGTTTTTTATGCAATTGCACATCTTTATACTGTTAGATGTCTTCAGTGTTAACTGCTAGATGGCTTCAGTGTTACCAATAGCACTTTTGTGTTATTGTGTTAAGCTATGATTAGGGCAAATGGGTATTTTTGACATGCATGGTACCAGGATGAGGCCTTTGTTTTAAATGTAGACTCATTGAGAGAGAGACAGCAATTTGCCAGTTGAAGCTTAGTAAAATCTTATGCAGCTATGGCTTGGGAACTATAGTTTAAAGTTATGTTAATGCTGATGTGCTGATTATGCTAAGGGTTTATTTTTACAGATCATTCTTCTGTGATCGGATCTTGCTCTGCAACATCATTACTATATAGCATTGTGGATTGTGGGCTGAATGAGAGGTTCAATGCAAAACATGCAAACCAGCATACCTAAACTTAAAATCATTAATCTATATTTAAAGTACCTAGAATTAAATGGTCTGATTTTCAGATGTGCTGAGCATTCGCAGATGTTTCAAATACCAGTGGGAGTGTGCATTAACATGCACACAATAAACTGGATGCAGGCACATCCGGTGTTGATGTGGAGACTGCTGCATCCCTGTCACATGTTGTATAGAAGGTGCCAGTCTTGGTAAGAGTACCTATCTGCCTCCTATCTTCTCTCAGTAATCAGTCCCTTCAAAAAGACAGAAACAAAATAATTTGTATAATTTCCAATTCATGCTGTGGCATTCATGTTTACATAGTATTTTTTTTCTTTTTTCTGATTTCTTTAACATTCTGTTAGTGGATTACAGTAGAGTTTTTGTATGCAGTGAAATATGATTGTGACAGGTGATTTATTGTTCCTTAGAGACAAGTTCTAGTCATTATAGCATTGAATTCCCAAGAAAATTTGCCCACGTTCTCAAACATAGGGAGATAAAAATCCCAAATTTAATAAAAGCAGTCTTAGAAATCCTGAGGTAACCCATAAATTAATCATCTCTGCTTCTGAATCTATAAAGCAAACTGAATAACAGTTTCCTGCCCAATGAATCTGCTCCAAAAGTTCATTCATTTAATGTTCAGAATCTCAGCTGGTAAAAATCAGCCTAACTGCATAGTTTTGTGCATCACTATTGGGAAAATCAAAAATTCCCAAATTTACTATAGGTGCCTATATAAAGGTACAAGAACAATGACAACTTAATGTTCATTTTCCCTCATATGATATGAAAAGTACTCCATGAGGTTACAAGATCGAAATTTGTATTTTAACCTTGTTGCAAATATGGGAAATCCATTAGTCCTTTGATAACGTTTGCATCATTGCCAATATGTACTTTAAAAATGATTGAATATATATGACTTACATAAGCATCAAGTAATTTTCTTGTTAATTTTATCTAAATAGCTATTTGCAGATTATGTTTTCCTTTGAGGAAGAAAAGATAGAAATACACAATCTTTTTCCTCTTATACAGATGTACATTTGGCTGTGCAAATCTAGCAGTTCAGCCATAATAATGTTTGACTAGCTCCTGTATAAAACTATTATAAAATGAGTTTAAAGGTAACCTCACAAAATGAAGCCTATGGAAAACTATGACTTGAAGACAAAGTAGCAGTTTCCTAGTGGGTTATCTCTGTTGAAAAGAAAAAGACTCTTGCATAAACCAAAACATGAAATTTTTCATTCTTCAAGCATATTTCAGCCACAAAAATAATTTTAACTATTCATTTCAATTAGATTCTGTAGTGTAGAGTAAATTGTAGTGTCTGGAGTTATGCAGACTTAAGGCTCTTGAGTGGGAAGCAGAAATAAATGAAGTTTCAGAATAAAATGTTCATCATAACTATCTCAAGCTTGACACAAGAAAAGCTGCTTCTCTTATTACTACAAGTCAATACATAGCAGTACAATATAAGTGTCTTCCATTTTCCCCTATTTCACGCTAGATTTGTCTGATAGATGAGTGTACTTAAGTAAATAGCACATGCAATTTTAATAGGACAGGTGCTCTGAATGTACAGGGAAGGTCATTCCTATTATTTCAATTAACAGCATAAGCTACAAAAACACATGAGGGTGAATTAATTTAAAGCTTCAATTTAATGCTACTAGTAAGGACATCCTTAGGCCTCTTGGTTGTCTTGACAACTCCTGCATCCCAGTCAGCAGAAGCCAATCTCTGCTGTTCCCCTTCTCAGCATACAAACAGTTCAGATAGTACATTAGCAAAGAATATGATGCCCATGTAAATGTTGAAATATTTTTGTTGCCATAGAGATAAGAAGAATGGCAAAAATACAGGAGCACTTGACATACTCTAAGGCAGACTTTTAATTAAAAACAGCCTCAAACGACAATGCCAAGATGGCTGAACATACCATAGTGCTTTTATACTAACCTACTGCATGCAAAAACTGAGTCCAAATAATTTACTTGCAGCTGGAGAGGTATAAGAATCACAGATAAACACAAAGGCCCAGGATTTTCAAGAGGTGAAATAATCATGATTATTTTTTAATTAGCCATTAAAAAAGAACATGTTTAGAAATGGTAGATAAGTCATTACATTAGGGTGATTTTAAATATGTTGAAATAAACAAATGTCACAAGCATTCATGAAAAAAATTCCATATTGTGAAACGACAGTAGTTAAAAGTGTTTTAATTAAAGTAACACTACCATTAATCTTCTAAAAGATGTAACTAGGCAAACAATCTTGCAATGGGTAAGGATTAGAATTTCAGTTTTACATGTATTTTAAATGCGCACTCAGTCCCATACCTACACTTGCACTTGCATGTAAGCAGAAGTCACACCAAAGTCAGGCTAGTTACTGCAAGCAATCAGTTCAGAATCTACAGTTTAGAA
>NW_010580871.1:93117-152156 GCF_000705375.1 Tinamus guttatus | reverse complement strand
GAGGGCCAATGGGATCCTGGCCTGCCTTGGAGGAGCGTTGCCAGCAGGTTGAGGGAGGTGATCCTCCCCCTCTACTCAGCCCTGGTGAGGCCGCACCCGGAGTATTGGGTGCAGTTCTGGGTTCCCCAGCACAGGAGGGACGTGGAGCTTCTACAGATGGTGCAGCATAGAGCCACAGAGATGTTTAATGGGCCTGGAGCATCGATTGTATGAGGAAAGACTAAGCAAGCTGGGCCTGTTTAGCCTGGAGGAGAAAATATTGAGAGGGGATCTGATCAATACATACAAATAGCTGAGGGGAAAATGTAGGAAGGATGGGGCCAGGCTCTTCTCCATGGTGGCCAGTGACAGGACAAGGGGTAACGGGTGTAAGGTGAAACATAAGAAGTTTAATCTCCATAAGAGGGAGAACTTCTTCCCTGTGAGGGCGACAGAGCCCTGGAACGGGCTTCCCAGAGAGGTCATGGAGTCTCCTTCTCTGGAGATCTTCCAAACCCGCCTGGTTGCCACCCTGTGCCACGTGCTCTAGGTGTCCCTGCTGGAGCAGGGGGGTTGGACTAGATGATCTCTAGAAGTCCCTTCCAACCTTAACCATTCTGATATTCTGTGGTTCTGTGATTTTTGAATATGCTAAGGATAGCTTAAACTCAGGTTGCATTTACAGACCTGATGAAAGAAAAAACAGGGTAACAAACTACCCTCCTATTCAGGGACTTCTTATAGTCCTCTTCAGCTCTGCTAAAGTCTTTTAAATAATTGACTATATAGACAGAGAAAAACTTGGGAACAGGACTGCACTGATGAATCCCGATCAAAATAGAAGCCATTTTGACATACAATTAATAGACATAGTTTCCTACATGATTTGGAAAGTATAGGCTTAATTAACAGTGCTGCTACTTTGTATAGAGTCATTTGACTTCAAACTTGCCATAGAGATGTCATATTTACACTAAAGACATGCAAATGTTGGCCTGAATCCAAATAAATATATTATGCACTTAGCATAAGGCTACACTTCATTTCTAGATGATCTACAAAATTTCAATTTACAGCATATTTTAGCTGCCCTCGATTGTTATACTTTGGAATTTTTCTCTCTTTTAGTTCTCTCCTTTAGTTCTCTCTCTCTTTAGAGTTTAAAGATAGGTCTGTCTTATAAATTTTGTTTTGTGCAGCTTATGAATAGTCATACCATGGAATGTGTTTACATTCAGGCCTATCACTGATAAAGATTAAGTCTGAATTTGATTTCCCTTCCTTATGTGATCACAACTGTTCTAAAATTTCACCAAGACATCTTGCCTGCAGCATTTGAGATCTTCTCCTTATAGAAGTGGATCTTAGACGTATCTTACAAATGCCTGCTTCACAAATATGTATTCTGCATATCTCAGAAACTTATCTAAATCATGAATTTTTGTACTACTAAAGACTGGCAAAAGTAATAGAAGAACTGATTTTGATACCTCTTAGAACTAAATTTCTTGTATATACATCAAGTCTAAGATGTCATTTGAAATTTTTCTCATGGACATGTCAGGAAAAAGAAAACAAAAGCAAAAACCAGAAAACCTTTGCAAGCTAAAAAGCAGCTATGCTGATAGTTATATTGGGGGATGTGAAAGTCTCTGAATGACAGCTACATGTAGATTTAACTGATGTGACTGAGGTGTAACTGCCTCAATTTGTCTACTCCATTCCTCCCCAACCCTCCTTGCTGCCAGTACGAGCACAACATTCAGTTCCATCACAGGTTGCAGCCAATCAGAAAATATTCATTGAATCATGGATTACTCCATGAATTCCAGTAGAGATGGGCACAAACCCTAAAAGCCTGTTTGCAGGCACAGGCACTAGACTATGTTCACAGTGACTCATGCTCTATGTGTGAAACCACAGGCAAGAGATATTTTTGTCTTCGAAATTAGCAAACATCCTGGGTGTGAGTATTACTAATTAGCCATGCCATTCCACATGCATTTCGCTGGGGCAATTTCCTATCAATATTTGTGAATAATGTAATATATTCATGTTAACTTTGTATACCTTCAGTGTGCTAGGTCTGGGATGTTCTTCTAGCTGCCTTTTTCCTTTTCACTTTCTGAGACTGCCAAAATCAGATAGGGTGATTAATTCTGCACAGCACAGCCTGGAGGTTCCTGGACTCCTGGAGTGGCTACCTATGAACTCAAGGACTTAGCATACACCAAGATTTCCGGTAGTAAGGGCACCCTAGAAGCCCATCTGCTCATGAGGGCTTTTGTCCAGAGAAGAAAGTACTTCCCTAAAGTGTATTCCCTCCTGAAACCTACAGGAGTGGTCAGTATGTAAACTTGCTTTCATTTGGGCTATACCATGTAGCTGCATATAACCAGATGTCTATTTAGTACATGCGCTTATTTTTTTTTTCTGTAGCTCCTGGATCACTCACTTACCTATAACACACAATATTCTTTTTAGTCATCTCGAGTGTAACAAGAGGTTTGACTTATCTCAGATGATGGGAAAGGTGTGTCTTGATAAGTGATCTCTAAATAAACTGGTTGTCAAGGGAATGCATTTTATGCCCTAGGGAAGAAAAGAAAATGACACTAGTGACTACAGGAAATTATCTTAAATTAGGAATTACAGGAAATTATTCTTAAACCAGATTGAACCAAACACATATGTGTGAAACAGATCTTCTACCAAGCTGTCTCACAGTAGGAAGCTCAAGGTGAGGAGGTAGCAGGGACCATTTCCAGCCATCTAAAATGAGTTTGGTTTCAAAAGAAGAGTAAATTCCAAAGAAAGAAGTATTTTGACAGAATTCCTCAGTCATCTCTCTATATTTAAATACCAAAAAAGTTTTAACTGTAACAACTACCCATTGAGTGGATTGCATCATAAACTGAAAGAAATACTCTGGTGCCATTTTAGCTTATCCTACTTGTTGTTCACCACTAGCACTGCGGTTAATTAACCATGGTTAATTCAAATAGTACTGGTTTTGACTGCCATTTTGAGGAGCTCTCTCATCTGCTTTGATAAGCATTCTCTGAAATAAAGTTTCAACATAGGAAATGCTGTCTTGACCTTTTTCACAATCCCCTTTAAAGCATATTTGGATATTAATCTCAACTGTCACTTTTTGCCTGTGACTGTTGTAGTTAAATTGTTGTAGTGCTGCAATGGATGGCTACAGGCTCCTCAGAAGGGACAGGCAAGGAAGAAAAGGAGGTGGGGTAGCAATGTAAAAAGAGAGTACTTCAACTGCATGGAACTCCAAGTGAGTGGTGGAAAAGCCAAGTGTTTATGGGTCAGGATCAGGGGGAAGGACAACAATGCTTATATCCTGGTGGGAGTTTGCTATAGACCACTCAACCAGGATTAAGAGACATACGAAGGATTCTTCAAGTAACTGAAAAAAGTCTCACGATCAGCAGCCCTTGTTCTCATGGGGAACGTCAACATACCAGATGTTTGTTGGGAATACAATACAGCAGAGAGGAAAAAATGTAGGATGTTCATGGAGTGCATGAAACAACTTCCTATCACAGCTAGTAAGTGAGTCTACAAGGGGAGGAGCCCCACTGCACTTGGTCTTTGCCAACACAGAAGGACTGGTGAGAGATGTGATGGTCAGAGATCATCTTGGGCATAGTGACCACAAAATGATACGTTTTTCAGTTCTCGCTGAAGTCAGGAAGGACGTCAGCAAAACCGCTATGTTGAACTTCCAGAGAGCAGACTTTGGGCTGTTTAGGACATTGTTTGGGAGACAGTCCTGAAGAGCAAAGGGGTCCAGGAAGGCTGGATTTTTCTCAAGGATGAAATCTTAAAGGAGCAGGAGCAGGCCCTCCCCGTGTGCTGAAAGATGAGACGGAGGGGAAGAAAGTCGGCCTGGATGAATAGGGAGTTATTACTGAGGCTCCGTGGAAGAAGAGAGTTTACCACCTTTGGAAGAAGGGACAGGTAACTCGGAAAGGGTACAAGGAAATCGGTAGGGTATGTAGAGAGGAAATCAGAAAGGCAAAAGCTCAGATGGAACTCATTTTGGCCACTGCTGTAAAAGACAACAAAAAATGTTTCTACAAATACATGAACAAGAAGAGGAGGGTCAAGTAGAATCTCCATCCTTTATTGGATGCAATGTGAAATATTGTCACCAAGGATGGTGATAAGGCTGAGTTACTTAATGCCTTCTTTACATCACTCCTTAACGCTCAGATCAGTTATCCTCAAGGTACATGCCCCCAGAGCTGGAAGACACCTACAGAGTGCAGAATAAACTCCCCCATAATTCAGGAGGAAACAGTCAGTGACCTGTTACTCTACTTGGACAGCCACAATCTATGGGGCCACATGGGATTCACATGAGGGTTCTGAAGGAGCTGGCAGAAGTGCTTGCCAAGCCCCTTCCAGTCATCTATTGGCGGTCTTGGTCAACAAGGGAGTCTCCAGATGACTGGAGACTTGTCAATGTGATGCCCATTTACAAGAAGGGTCGGATGGAGGATCCAGGGAACTACAGGCCTGTCAGCCTGACCTCAGTATCGGGGAAACTTATGGAGCAGATCATCTTGAGGGTGATCAAACAATATGTGTGTTTGAGGGTGATCACACAATATGTGTGTGACAACCATGGGATCAGGCCCAGTTAATATGGGTTCATGAAAGACAGGTCCTGCCTCACCAACCGGATCTCTTTCAGGTGACCCACCCAGTGGATGAGGCTGTACATGTGGTCTGCTTAGACTTCAGCAAGACCTTTGACCCAGTCTCCCACTGCCTTCTCCTGGAGAAGTTGGCAGCTCATGGCTTAGACAGGTGTACTCTTCACTGGGTGAAGAACTGGCTGTATGGCAGACCCAGAGAGTGAATGGAGTTACATCCCGTTGGCGAACGTTCATGAGTGATGTAAAGCATCAGTGTTGGGACTGGTCTTATTTAATATTTTTAACGATGATCTGGATGAGGGGATTCATTTGCACCTTCAGCAAATTTGCAGATGATACCAAGCTGGGTGGAAGAGTTGATGTGCTTGAGCATAGGAAGGCTCTGCAGAGGGATCTGGGTGGGTTGGATTGATAGGCTGAAACCAACTGCATGAGATTTGACAAGACCAACCACTTCGGTCACAACAACCCCATGCAGTGCTGTAGGCTTGGGCCAGAGTGGCTGGAGAGCTGTGCAGCAGAAGAGGAGCTGGAGTGCTGATTGACAGCTAGTTGAACATGAGGCACCAGTTTGCCCAGGTGGCCAAGGCGGCCAATGGTCTCCTGGCTCGTATCGGGGACTAGGAAAGCGATTGTTCCCCCTGTACTTGACGCTGGTGAGGCCACACCTCGAATCCTGAGTTCAGTTTTGGGCCCCTCACTACAAGAATGACATGGAAGTGCCGGAGAATGTCCAAAGAAGGGCAACGAAGCTGGTGAAGTGACTGGAGCACAGACCTTACAAGGATTGGCTGAAGGGACTGAGGTTCTTTAGTCTGGAAAAGAGGAGGCTCAGGGGAGACCTCATCACTCTCCACAACTACCTGAAAGGAGGTTGTAGTGAGGTGAGGGTTGATCTCTTCTCTAGAATACCTGTGGGCAGGACAAATACGTATTACATATCTTGCATATACATATTACAAATGTAATACAAATACATATTACATATGTTACATATTAGGACAAATTCCTTCATGGAAAGAGTGGTGAAGCATTGGAACAGGCTGCCCATGCAAGTGGTGGAGTCACCGTCCCTGACAGTGTTCAAGAAATGTGTAGATGAGGCACTTAGGGACATGGTTTAACAGGTATGATGTTGAAGGGTTTACGGAGGTCTTTTCCAAGCACAGCAATTCTATGATTCTAAAACCTTGAGTCATTCTAGCAATTTCTTCATAATATATCACTCATTTATCTATGTAATATCTATATTACCTCCAAGTAGCCCATGTCACCTGTAGTTTTAGTCTTTATTCCCAGAATCTGGCCTGAGATTTTACCATTCAATGCTTAAATACATACACAGTTTGGAGAAAGAATGCACAGAAGTCTGAGTAGTGTTTATGTTTCACTTCTTCAAATTAACATGCAGATTTTTAAACAAATGATGTGTGCCAGGTACAAATGCTTAATGCATTTCTGAATATCCATTTTAGCTTGGCACTCGCATGAAAAGCCACTTACAATTGTTATGCTTCAGTAATTCCCAATCAACTTACTTATAAAAAGATGGGTTAACAGGTCTAATTGGCCTTTCTATCACTAATATCTCTAATGCAATGAACAAATTGTTCATAATAATATTAATCAGTACAGCATTTATGACTCATCTTTCAATAAGTTTGTACCGAGAGACTGTTAAAACAATAGGATTTGGCTAGAAGGAGCAGAATTCAAGGTATTAACTAAATAAATGTCAAACTAGTTAAACAGATTCTTCTTCATAGTTGACTAGAAATTTGCATTTGAGAAACTTTTGAACTAAATAAAAGGTAGATTTGTTGTCCAGTTTGTTATGACTTTAAAAAAAACTTTCTGAGAGTCATTCATTAAGTGGTTTCTACAGTGGAACAGTATGTGTCCATGCCATAATTTAATTAAGAATTTGGTGGAGGTTTTTCTCTTTAATTTAAAAAGTGGATTACAGAATCTTTGAGGATCTAGACTGGTAATTTCCAGTTAGAGAAGCTAATAGCAGACCAGCTCCTTATGTGAAATCTATTCATACATAAAAGTTAGACCAAAAATGGTCAAGCGCACTGAAAGCAAATATAGTGCTCTGTAAATAATGAAATCACATGCAGTAAGATGAAGCAAAAATGTGTAATAGCGTTTTTGTTGCAGGATATGAAGGATAATTTGTTCAGCATTTCAGAAATTTTATATTTCAAAAATTAGAAAAGAAAACCTATCAGACTGCCTCATTTATCTTTTTAACAAAGCAAAATTTGATGTCATGAGAAGTAGATTCAAGATGCTCTTTGTCTTGCTAAGGGTCTAGATGGCAAAGCTGTGTAATTTAATTTTTTTCTGCTATGGGTATTTT
The DNA here is from genome assembly GCF_000705375.1 of Tinamus guttatus. The sequence continues at coordinate 145,130 of NW_010580871.1, read as the reverse complement.
GCTGCATTTATTAACTCAAAGCAGTCCCATCCCCAATTTCAAATACCCAACATTTTTCATTCTCACTCTTCTCCAGTCTTGGTGGTTGCATTTAGATGATCACATTCATTTCTTTTCCCCTTCAATCCCTGTATTCTCACCACCACTTTTTTTCAAAGCTGCATTATATTTTGCTAACATCCAAACTAATTATCTATCTCAGCAGGCTGCAGTTACAGTGATGATGCCAGTGCCTTCATTACTTCATAATATCTCTGATTTCTTGCTTGTTTCTAACTGTCTTTTCACTCTTCTATAGGCACTTCAAAAGGCAGGGCTTGTAGGAAGAGGCAATATGATTTATTAGATTGACACAGTTGGGAAAAAAATAAGAAGACCTTTCCAGGCCTATAAACCATTTCTCAGGTCATTTTGACATATTAATACAGATAATTTCTTATATTCCCAGAGATGTGCTTTCCAGCTTACTTTGTATGTTAAAAGAAATCAGAATTCTCTGAGCTAAACAAGAACCCCTGTTGCCTTAGTTCACACTCAAGCTAAAATAGTTGATGCCCTATTGAAAACATAACCATCATAGGAATGAAGTCTCCTGGAAGCAAGAATATATTCCATAAAATAGACTGTGGGCAGCACCTGGGAAAAACAGCTAGTGTGAAATGTATGAACAAAAAATACTCGTAATTTAGAAGAAAGTTCTGGAGGCAGAGATGCCTCACTGAAATTGGACAACGCAAATTATGAATTAATACTCTACTAAGAACACAAGGATAAAATGCATGGGGAAAGATATTGGATGTGAGAATCTGTGATGAGGAGCATGAGGCAGCAACTAGTCAGACCAAGACGGGAAAATGGCCAAAATGACATCATGCAGTAAGGCACTGCTGCAAAATCAGACATCAGTCTCTCATCTTTCTGCTTGGCCATCATAGGTACTGGAATAAAGCAGAGCCAGAAAGACATTTTTTTCCAGAAATGGGATACTGAGCCAATCAGAGATGGAGATACAGCCATTACAGGGGCCAGAAGTCAGGGAGAGTGCAGGAGGAAAAACTAGCAACTGACATGAGAAGCCTAAAAGTAAATATAGAAACTGGATAAATGGGGAAATAGAACCAAGATGGGAGTGAGGAATCAAAAAAAAGCCAAAAGGATACCAGAGAGGTCAGTTTGAGGGAAAGGAGAGAAAGAATCAGCCCATATTTGCCTGCTTCAGAAGTCCACTCAAAAGCTTTAAGAAAATTGTAAAGAAGAATTTCTCATTTTTTCACTGAGACCTTTCCTTCAGTGTGTGACCTGACCATTTAATACTGTGGCATGTTTATACTGAGACAAGTTGCATTAAGTCAATTAAGAAGGTTCCTCTGACGACTTGGGATCATAGCAAATAAGCTTTATAATTAAGACGTAATTCCTCCTCTTACCATTCTCCTTACAACAAAGCAATTTTAATAATACTTAATAAATACCAGGAGTGATGTTTTGTTTGCAATTTCTGATGACATAGGAAGAATGCACGTGGGCCAAAGCTTAACCTCCATTTCTGTTGACCTGTGTAATTCACAGCTGACTTGGTTACTGATCCCAAATGATACACAAATACACTACTGTGCATCCTCATTCTACGGATGATTTGGTGAGAAAGAGACTGAGAGAATATGTGATGTCATGGTGCATCTATTTGGAATGGTCAGATTGCTCACAAGAGACACAGCCAATTCATTCTGCTGAACTTCTGTCACTCACACAGTTTTTGAAGCAAAGTACTATTATCTCCATGCCACATAGCTAAGAGATGGCACATTGCTTACAGGCAGGGATTGTGCATATGCATAATAAAATGGATTTACAGAGTATCTCTGGAGATAGAGCCTTCTGCAGATGATGTGCCACAACATACTTTTAGGAAGAATAAAAGACTCATATCTGGTACAATAGCTTGAGAAATGACTATATTCAAGATCAAAAGGAGCTGAAGTGCATGTCTAGAAAAAGAAAGCAAAGAAGAGCTGGGTTAAAGAGAAAAGGAGAAATAAAGGATTAATGATCCAGGAAGATTGAAAAGAATATCATGAGTTGCTTCATGAATACTTCAAGTTTGTGCCAGCTTCTAAGCCCCTGTCTGCAGTGCATGCAAAGAACACAATGCACACATACCAACTTTCAGGTTAATTTAGTGGGCATTTTTCTCAGTATGCATGGCAAGGAGTGGTTTAAGGTGCCTTTCCAGCCATCTCCTGTAAAAGGGGCAAGTGAACTCACACACCTTGGTCTACTTTACCACAAACTGTGTTTGTTATTAAAAGAAGTAGCAAATATAGAAACGACAATCTGCCCCCAAGACCCTCAATATCTCCCAGAACCCACGCTGGGGCCAGGCACTTCTGTTCTGGCTCGCTTTTCAGAAATGGTTTATTTTGGCCCTTTGGCTTAATTTTCCAATATGATTAGTGATTTCAGTCTCAGCACTGATCTACCAGAGGGCAAATGCCCTGCAATTTATGAAAAATAGACTGGTTTAAAGTACCTAAAATCTTTTGAAATTTTAGAACACATGACTTGCCTAAATTGACACTTATGCAGGTGTGTGTTCATACAGGGGTGAGGGAGGAGGAGCTCCTGTATTTATGAGAGGATGCATTAGTCGGCTCCTGAAATGGAAAATGAAAACTCTCTGATTAAAAATAGACTATTCATCCGCCACTAAAAATAACATTAGATATTTTCTCCCTCATGTATCGATACACGGAACTAACCAAAAAGCATTAGCTGAGCTGAGGCAAAGCAAATTAAAAATAAGAAAATGGAGCTAAAAAAGAAAAATATCCTGACAGAAATAAAGTCATTTTAAAAAAAAAAGTTCCTCAGGTGTTTATACAGATATGCTGCCAGCATGATAAAGACAACACAGGACCTTCTGTAACTGCGTGTAAAGGGACTTTTCTTCATGGGTGAATGAAGCAAAATGATTTAAAAACTCAGAGGAAAAGAACACAAAAGAAGAGAGCACAATATTGACGGAAAAATTGTTGAATGTCTTAGGTTTTTGACCTAGTATCAATCAGCAAGAAATAGCACAAAATAAAAAAAAGGTTGAATTCAATCATGCAATTAACCAAACAGGAAAACTACCAGTGTTCCTCAGAGGCCAGATATTGGCTAAATGTTATTCAAACAAAGCTCTGCTTAGGAATATTAATTTGACAATGACTTTGCAAAATATAAAAAAACCATCCCACTTTCTATAGCATATTCACTTTCTCCTTTATGAAATGTGAGATGAAATAGAAAATTTCTGGAGAAAGATGAACACTTAGTCTTCTTTTGTTTGGGTCACTAGAGGTGATGCTTTCCTTCATATGTTGTTTTACTCTTTTGGAATCTAAGGGTGTCTCTTTCCATACATAGTTATAAGGAAAAAAATATACATATCTTCCTCTTAGATATCTTCTCTACCTCCCCTCTTGAAAACTTGGAGGGCAGGTTCAAAACAACCATAGCATTCTTACTAATTGCCAGCTGGAAAAATGAGAAATATATCCCTATCCAAAAGTGCTAATTCAAAGGAATTTTCTTTTATTTCTCAAAAGCAGGGTCTATGCAAGAAAAAAAAAAAAAAGAACAACAACCAAAAAAAGGGGCTATGAGAAATAAAGAAATCAGAAGCTATCCCCAGAGCTACGAACACTTGAAGCATTACAAGAACCACAAAGAAGTTCAAATAGCAGCATATAAAGGAGTTTTGACTTTGTGGTGAGAGTTGGAAGTAATAATAACTTTCCAAGGAAAGGGCCCACAGAAGACATTGACATTAAGTAAGTGACATCAAGTCTAGCATGCCTCTTCAAAAGACAGACAGATATCCCATTCTTGACTTTTCAAAGGGGCATGTTTGTTGTCTTCCGTCCCAGGGTTCTTTCAAGGGCTGTTGTCCCCTCTTGAGAAGGAAGAACTGATACAGAAGCAACAAATCAGCAATGCTGCCATAGATCAAATGCAATATAACAAGAAGGCTTTATATCATCTTTAAACAAATAAAGTAGATTTATGGTTCTCACAAGAAGACTTGTTCATACACACACACAGAAAAAGGAGCAATAAGGGCATGTGGGTTGGGGAACTTATCAAGACTTCTTCCCTCCTGAGCCATGCCTGGGATTAAAGAGACTCCTTGCAAACAGTGGAGAAGACTGAAAAGCCACTGATATAGTCTTTGTGACATACCATATCACAAAGCAGAAATGGCTATCATCCCAGCTAAAAAAAAAAAGAGGCAAAAAGAACCTTGGGGCAAAGGGCAAACACATCACAATGAAGTTTAGATACTCCTCAAACTCCAGGAGTGGTATTTGAGAAAGTTAGCCTTTTTAAACATTCATTGGTATATTTGATACCCAGGGGAAAAAAAAAAAAAAGTAGTAGGTAAAGAGGAACAACCTCTTAAGAAAGCCTAACCAAAATTTCACATTTCCATTTTGAAAAAATATCAGAGCTTAAAGAAAAAAAGCCAGATATTTTCTCTGTTTCACCAAGTTTGCTATTTCATCTTCATTTTGAAATCTTTACAACCTTTAGACATTTTCCAAGACATAATTTTGCATAAATTCAAGCACCTGCTCTGCATTGTATCTAAAAAAAGTCAGAGGATACTTAGGAGTGAACGCTTGCACCACTGCTTCCAACAAAGAACCAGTCCTTGGCCCTAAATCAGTGTTTATAACTATAATCCAGTAACAGTGCAAAAAAAAAAGATCTTAATATAAGAATAAAAATCAAAAGTCATTTTTTATTATATATATGTGCAATGGTATGCACATTCACACATATAAAAGCACAAATTTACCCATACTTTAAACAAAATGTTGTTAAAGCAATAAGATACAAAATGTCCTCCATTATTCTCATTTCACTTGTTCCTCACTGTTTGAAATTCTAAAGTCATGGGACTCAAAACCTAGACTAGAGAACATTTCCTAATTCTCTCATTGGTCCACTGCTGAAAGTATCAACTGCATTCACTAGTGTATTTTAAAATCACTGTTGAAATTCTAATCACTGTAGAAAAGCACTTCAAAGGATATCTGAGCTGATAAATAGCTGAGGATAGAAATTTTCCAAAGTACATTTTAATTAAAGCTTGTTTTTTTGTTGACTGGGACCAGTCTGTTATCTGTACAAACCATGGCAGACAGCAAAGCAGCATGAGATTTAGAATTTATGCTGGTTTTCTACATAACTGTACAGAAATAAGTATACCAATTATTTTTTTCATAAAAAATATATTATCCAATCAATAATTAATAACAATATTAATACAAAATGTTATCACTTAGCATGCTTTTTCTCTTATACCTTCGTTCTATAGATTTTGAAGTTCATAGTAAGATTTTGACTCCAATCATTCTTGACCAGGCAGTTTGTCCGTAAATAAATACATGCCAGCTGACAACTTGACAGTGAGAAAAACCGTCTGTATTTAGCAGGCATTTTTTCCTTAACTAGTATTACCAGGAAAAATTCTTAAGGAGTTTTGCTTTGTATTTATCAAGTATAACCATCTTCCAGTCTCCATCACTAAAGTAGTCAACCATAAGCACAAACACAAACACTGCCCTACCTCAACTAGACAAAGATTAACATGTCAGTATTCATTTAACTCGGTTCTCAAAGGAGCATGTCCATTTTTTTTGGCACAGAGAGGAGCTAGGATGACAAACAAAATGATGTCCTATGAATACCATCAGGAGTTCACCACACCATATCAAATAATGTGACAATCCAATCCATGGATTAAAAACCAAGATGTTGCTTGTAAGAATAATTTTTAGCTCATTCTGTATATCATTGTATTTCCCAATCTGGCACCGTGAACCATAAATAATCCTATCATTTATTAATTACATTTTCTAACCTAGTCAAGAAGAATCCTGCAGTGTGAAGCAGCAGATCATGAATAAATGGTTCATTGAAAAGCAACTCTTATTGCCAAGTAGTTGTAAATTAGGGTTGTGATAATTACCCACTTTAACCTTTTTAAACAGGTTCCTCTAAAAACCTCCAAGATGGATGTTTTATTATAACAACTATGACCTCCAGTACACAACAACACAATTAGTTTTGCATTATAACAAAGGGATGCTCTGATTAAAAATTTAGTGCATTGCTGTATGTTATAAAGCATACAAACAGTAGGCTTGTGAGTGTGAGTATGGTTATATAATACACACATAAAAAAGTACATATATCCATAACATACTTGTATATTACATATCAAATGCAGCTAAAAAAAAACACTATAGGCAACAGAACTGCAACAGTGTTGGTATAGTCAAGGTAGTACTTTATTAAATAAACGGTGTGACACTTTTACAGAAGTAATGCACTCATTACCCCTTGCCCTACTGTTCACAGAAGCTGTTACTAGGATTTAGTGGCCCAGTAGGCACAGAATGGAAAGCAGTTGGTGCCAAGGACACAAAATCTGTGTACTTAGGTGTTTTTATTTCAGGTCGTTCTGTTCCCAGAGGCTAAAATACCCATTTGTGCTTGGAGTGCCCTAGCTGAGGCCCCAGGATACAGCTTCCACTTTCATTTCACCAAACTCACATGCTCTGAGACCCCTCTCTGATGGGAATGTAAGCACAATACATGGAGACAGTCAGGTGACTGTCTCGAACTCCTGAGCGAAACCAGAACATTCATGTTGACACCTCTGTACCAGCAAGGCAGGATCACACTGCACTCCTGAGGCAGCTGATAAAGGCAAATGTACTAAAACATCTATACTGCTTTGAGTCTGGAGTAGGTTCACATATGTCAGCATATAGCTGTCTGTACTTGGCTATCTACTGCTGTGATGCAAAGGGACCATCCATCAGCACAAGCTAGTAGGGCTAGCAGCAGAGCCTTTGAAAACTACAGAAGAGAGCCAATGCTAGGAGAAAATTAAGCTCCTAATGTTTTAGCGGCCATAAGACTTGTCACTTTTTCCACTACTATTTTGTCAGAGTAGAACTGGCTCTAAGCGAAACAAAAGCGGTGTTGCCCTGGCCTATAAAGAACTGCCCTGGCCTATAAAGTACTAAGTTGCATATATGACCTTTGCCGTTGGTGGCTAAAGAGCTGAATTGAAAAAGGGCCTCAGTTAGCCCTTCTAGTATTCACTGAGGAAGTTAGGAAGTAAATAGGCGTTATCATATAAATATATTCATTACTTACTCCAGCATGTAGATTACAGCTAGCACAGTATCAGAACAAGATTTCTACCACTGAAAATTGCACAAAGATGAACCAGCAATTTCTAAAACAGTAAGCAGTAAATACTGTTCAGAGTAAATAAACTGTCTCCAAATTTTTTAGGTGAGGCTCAGCGTGCGCGGAACTGACCCCCCTCTTTACTCCTAAGGTCCATCTCCCAGGGCCTAGCGAGTTCAGATGGTGGCAGCGAAGTCCTCAGGACATAGTTAGAGTATCCTTCTCTGAGACAGATGTACAGGGCTACAGGGCTAAACGAACTCCATCTGCCCAGGTTTTGGGATAGAGTTGTTCTTCTCCTAGGGTGATTGCTGGGAGGCTAGCAAGCCCATCCTGCCCATGGACACGCTTTGTCTGACCCTTCAGTTGAGACCTGTCTGGCATGGGAGACCCTACTGGAGGCATATGCCACCGCCAGAATAGCTCGCAACCTCATAAGGGCACGCAAGCTTCTCCCCCGCAACAAGGGGGTGTCTGCAGAGAAGAAACGGGATCTGTACTTTGATATATAATCTGCCGTCAGTAGGGAGTTAGTTCAGAAAGCAGAATATGACGATAACGTGCTCTAAGCAAAGATAGCTTTGCTTCGTGTTCACCAAAAGCAATCTTACAAGGCCTTGTGTTCAGGCAAAGTCTTTCAGACCATACCTTGCCATTTTAATGTGGATCAAGGTAGCAAAAAAACTGCACAGGGCAGCATATCTGCTCCTGCTTCATTGCTACCGACAGCTGCCTCAGAGCCCCTTATGCTACTTCCCAGTTTTTTTCTAATAGTGAATTTCCTGTAGTGTTTGGATTCATGCCAAAATTTGATGACTTGCTATAGTAAAACATGCATTTCATGAGTACGTGCCTTACCTTAGTCCGGCTGCAGTGTGAAAGCAAAAGTGGGGCACAAAACCCATCTAGTTATAAGCAAAGATGTATATTTTACTGTGAGGGCCATTTGATTACTTTAGAGCACAAAAGAGTACAAAAGATCACAAAAGAGACTTACTGCTTCAGATCTGCTTACAGATATATAGAGACAATAAAAAAGCACAAGGTGTGCCTTTTTCAAGGGCAGAGCTCAAGCCAGGTAACAGAACAACATAAGGCCATTTGAAAGTACCACCAACTTGTCATCTTCCAGGAAAAAAAGAGTTTTTAAGGTTTGTCCTGATAGTATCATGGAACTATCATCTCTAAGACGCATATAGTATCAATATTTACTTGTTTCTATTGCTTAAAGATTTAAAGCACTGGAAAATGAGCAAATGCATTTTTAATATTTTTTTTTTCTTTTTGCTCATGAGTGGCAGAATTATATTTCATGATGATGCCAGTTTAGCTCTGACTTCTTTGGTTGTAATTATAAATAGTTTCATGATATGGAACAGGTGTTCAGCATGGTCCATTGGGCAGCAAGAGGAACATTTTGCTCCCTGATGTCATTGTACATGATGTATTCAATAACTGCTATAATTGCTATTTTCTGACAGAGAATACATTTAGTTGTGTAGTAGGTAGAAATTCAGCTGTTTTGCGTGTTTTAGTTGGCCTGTTGAACAGGAACTCTGTGGGTTTTGTTTTGTTTTGTTTTTGACTGTGTCAGGTTTTCCAATCTTTTGTCAAGTGAGGACTCTTAATTGATCCACAGTGTGAACAAAAATAAATAAATAAATAAACAAAACAAAGCAAAAAATGTGGTCATGATAACAAACAGATGATTTCGAGAATCTTTCAATTTTTAAAAACCAAGAGTTTCATGCCAAAACAATTGCAATAATGCATCTGAATGGATCTTGAGTGGATCTGGCTGGCTGTGATTACATCTGAATTAAAGAATCCAGGAGTGCTTTGTAAGCCTAAAAACATCTCAGCGCTATTTTATGGTATGACCATAAAATTGGTGCATGCAAATTTTCCCTTCTGTTCCAATAGACTCATTTCCACCAAGTGGAAACATCCGGACAGGAAACAATCTAGAATATTCATATACAATACAGAGTATCTCTGACTGTACATTTGAGGAATAAGGATTCTGGGAAGCAAGAAGACACAGCACAGGAAAACTCTTGAAACACACTGTTTTCCTAGCTTGCATTCTGCCTGTGCTTTGCATCATTGCTGGTAATGGCAGGAGCACTGAGGTGAAGGTTAGAGAAAGCAGCATGGGAAAAATCTTACCTCAGCAAGGTCAGAAGCAGAGAAATAACCCTAATTAGAAGGTGCTATTGATGCAAATGATAAAGGACTGTTGACAGGATGAAGAAGCAGCTGTAGAAGAAATCAAGAGGAACACAAGGACAAGTAGCCTGGCAAGCATAGCTTGATCACCATCCCGTATCACAACCTGCTCCCCTACTTCTGGGGTGCTGTCACTGCTTCTTCTCAGATCATGGTCCCTGTGGATGACCGTGGAAAGTCTGGTACACAGGCACTACAGAATATCTTTGGGTGAGCTACAATCCGAGCTGAGTGGAATCCTTCAGAGAAATAGTATGTTTACTGAAATTGAGTTATTTTCATCAATTTGGGTCAAATTTGGCAGTTTCAAATGCAACAAAGGAGGTAAAATTCTTCTCAGCAGACTCAGTTCAAATAAATTTCATTTTGAAACAACTTTCATGATGAAATCTGACTTTAATTGTTTTAAAATTGTTTTTAAAAAATTAACAAGATATACTGAAACTTTTGTTTCACATAACTTCCCTCTTTCTGCAGCAAATCTAACATCTGTTATTTATTAACTAAAATCCGCATTCTCTCCCCTGTTTTTTTAAATAAGCTACCCAATCACTACAATTCACACAACTTTCTTTACAGTCACATTACATATACACAGCAAATATTGTTTTAGGCCCTCAGAGCATGTCCTTTCTCCTTATTTAGAGAGCTGGTTCTATTAGCTTGATACGCAAGCAGCATTCATAATACTTCTTGGCTTACCTAGATTAAAACTAAGTTCATCTCAGCTGAAGGGAGTCCAGGAGACATTATTGTCCATCTTCTACAGTGCAATAAATTATTAGGTCATGTGTCATGAATTAGAGTCTGCAGAGACTGACCTCTCCTTTTATAGTGGCCTTTAAAATAAAGCCTGTTGTACGTAGAATGAAATGCAAATACGTATACGTGGCTCACATATAGTGCATATAAAGCACCAATGTATCAGTCTATGAGAGAGAATGTAACTAAACTAAGCACATAGGCCATCTCCCATCATAATTAAAAGGAAAAGCCAAAAAAACAAAAAAGTACAGAAAAAAAATCCATAAATTAGCCATTTGGAAATCAGAGTACCAAGTACAATTTATAATGGGAAAACAATCTAATGATTGTTTATGCTGAATGAGCAATCGAAGGTAAATGCTAAGGAAGACCCACGATAATTACAACAAGCAACACTGACGAAGGTTAGGGCTGTACAAGTGTCTGTGTACTGTCAAAGGACTAACCTTGTCAAGTCAGTTGGTAGAGAGGGCAGGCAGCTCCTGCTCTTCCATGTGTTCTGTCATTAAGTATTGATCACATCCTATTTCTAAACTCCACACTAGTGGCAAATGTATAAATTGACAGCTTCATTACTTGACTGCCTTATAGACATTCCCAAAGCCTGATAACCTCAAGGGGAAAATCTAGCTAGAGATGTAGGTATAGAACTGGCTTGGGAAAAATGGAGTTCCCAGCAAAATATGCCCAAACATTGTGCTATTTCCAAAGCTAAGTCTCTCTTGTTCTGGAGTATATATGGACTGCCTTTTTTTGAAACAGAAGGCTCCTGTTCTTTGTGAATATGAATCAGTATGGACCGATCATTCCCCCAGATGGGCTAGACTCCAAAAGAGAACACCTGCCTTCCCATGGTGATGCCATTGTAAAGCTCTTCACAGCAATCTGTGGGTGACAATTGATCCCGAGCTTCAGTAATCTGCCCCAAAGTATCCCTCTGACCATACAGTACCTGCAGTCCTTCCATGACTAAGGCATCACCAGCAAACTATGGTGCTCTGAAAGGTACCCCAGTTAGGGTGGGAAGTTTGCAAAAAAGACTATTCAACTTCTTTGAAACACCTGCAGAGGTAAGGCAGCTCAATGGTTAAAATCAATTCTAACATCTTCTTTTTGGGGCTTTGTCCCTTCTCATCCCATAGAAAGCAACTCCTCAAAGCAACCATTTCCTACCTGGCGTAAGGAAGCCTTAGTAATTTGCTCGTGTGGACTCAGGGCAAGAAAATTGCTCTATTTGTTGAACTCCATGACGGCTGATAGTTGTACTAATAATAATAATAAGTTATGTGGAGTTAAAAAGTATCCATGTAGAATCTCATTACTACAAAGGCATGGCATATCAGAGTAGAAGCTGGTTGCCTACTTATATTAGACATGTCCACTTCATTGCAAATGCTAATTAATTACCATTCAGTAGCTCTCTTGACTGTAAGGATCTGTTAGATAAAACAAAATAACAATAATCTGCAGAAGTAGGAACAATTTAATATCTAAGTATACATTGCACATATGCAAACAGGAGTTGTGTGCTTGTATTTTGGATCTCTATAGGATTTTTTCTTGCGCATTTTGTTTAGGTCGAGGAACTTCTCTAGGACTGAATAGAAGACAGTGTCTGGAATATCACTGTAAATGTAATGGACGGAGTAAATTGACAGCAGCTCCAACTAAATTACAGTTTAAAAGACAAGGGAAAGCTCAGGGGACATCAAACAAAGGAAACTCTAGCTGACCAGCGTTCAGGTAAAATTGAATTGGAAATGTTCCCTGACTGATTAACATAACAAAAGTCCCAGTGTTTAAAAAGAAAGTCATTCTGCAGAAATAAGAGGGAGGAAAGAAAAGACACTGATCTTCCTCCAAACATACAGTAGTTATATTTAAAATATACATTTAGAGAAAGATCTAAAATATTAGTGTGAATAAGGATTTTTTGAAAAGTTTTTTTTGTGATGTCACTTGGAAACTTAAATAATTTTGTAATAGAAGAATATGAATTCAAAATGCCTTTGGTACATTTCCCTCAATTTATCACAAGTAAATTAGAGACATTTTTTCAAAAAATGTGAGTGAAAAATTGCTAAAATATATATTTTTAAAAGATAAAGAGTAATGGAATGAAAAGTTAAAATAATGTGCACAGTTTTATTTTTGCAGAGCAACTGTGTGAAGAGGAGGATTACTTATCAAAATAAAACTATTGAGAAAATGATCGATTCTTATTTAACATATCTATAGATTAGTACAGGGTTTAGTAAAGTGTTTTAATAGGTAACAAAAAGATATTTATTAGTCTCATAAACTCCTGAACAAAATAAAAAGAAACACAGGGCTAGATATTGATTTTTAAAATCAAGTGCTTCCAATAGCATTTTGCTATTTAAAAAGACAAAGATTTTTTGTTTTAATAGTGTATCTCTAATACTGCTTTAAGTGGCAGTTTTATCGCTCATTTTGCTGCCTCTGTATTCTGCTGTAACATTTTCTTTTCAGAAACAACAACCCGGACCGATCCCACTGCAGAAAAACAAAGGGGATTTCTTTCGGTTATATATAATTTTTCCCAACAGACTTCAGAAACCAATGGGAATAAGCAAATCAAGGAGATTCATCACAGCAAAATCTCACTGTTATACTTGAGCTAAAATCTGACATTGACACAATATTGTCTCTGGGTGACTTTCTTTTATCATCCCAAATCACAGTGTGACATTCTACATTTCCAAGCCTGTTGTTTTAAAAGTGGTGAGAGGGAATTTGCAGGAGCCAAGGCTCTCTGGAGGTCAGAGAAAGCACAGCTACACTTCTTTTGAAAGGTGGTCCAATGTTTGTTGCACTGTCAATTTTTGTGTCGCTGTGCCCCCCTACCTGCCACTTCTGCAACAGTCAGCTTCCTCAGAAATGCATGGAATACACCTTGCCCGAAGTTTTTACTCTGCAGTCTGCTTTTTGTATAGAAATGAAGGGATTCTGTCAGTTGGTCTAATGAGCTACTACTAAAATAACAGAGTTTGGTCTTTTTGGAGTATATTAGCTCTCAGATGATGGATGCTTTTTTAAAGGGTGACTCTACAAATAGATACAAGTCAAAAAAACCAAGGCAGGTACCAAGAACAAGATTCAGAGCTTAATTTGGGTTATTCCGTGTATCTTGCTTCTTTTATATTGTTATCTAGCTTCTCCTTTATCCATATTGCCTGCATAGCCCCACTGACAATGATGCTGGGAGCAAATCCCTGGTACTCTGCACAGCTGGAAAAATTAACACTCAAAGGAACACGAATTGGAGTGGGAAAGTAAAAGATTAAAGCTTATAATGTTTTGCTGAAAGCTAAGATACAAAAGGGAAGCCTAAAATAATTTTGTTTTTCCTTGCAGTGCACAGCAATGTTCTATCCTGTAGCTTTAGACAAATAAAAATAAATAAAGTAAGAATTATCATCAGACAGGACAAACGAACCTATTGGACTGGTTTAGCCTTCAGTTTTTATCTTTCGTGTTGGGATGTGGCTGCAGTGCCTACTTGTCCTCTCCAGTAAATTCTGAACCTCTGGATAATTTCAACCAAATTTTGGATCTTAAATACAGAGCCCCCATAACAAGTGCCAAGATCTGGGTGTAATTATCAAGGGACACCTTACTAACATGCCACTGAGTCAAGAAAGGTGAACTATTTGGATGATCACAGCAGTGTGGCTGGGCAGTTACAGAAATGTTTATGGGAAAGGCAGGGGATATAAATCGATAGTAAAATGAGCTTTGTAAGTCCCAATGCTCATAGGAATGCAGCTTTAGCTAAACAAATTTACTGCCGACCTCTCCCATTTCACAAGTGGATAACAAAGGCAGGAATCAGTTGCTGTAATAGAGATGCCTGGCACAACTTTGGACTCCCATATTTATCACTTCCAGCCTCCTGTTGTTGATTCAGACAGACTCTGGCCTCCCACTGGCATCTGTCACTTCCAGGTGGATGCCTCATGCCTAGGGTATACAGACTTTCTCTAGACACAAGCATTTACACATACCCAAAGTGTTCCCCAAAGTCCTTTAAGAACAGCTACTTCAGAAGGCGCAGCATGAGATTCGAATTATGAGAGTCCCGCTTTCCAGTGTTTTAGACGGTGATAATTCCTCTACAAAAGCCAGGCGTGTGCACACAGACACACACACATGCATGCTCATAGTGACTTTATTTTTTACCACGCAGCACAGACTAAGACTCTGCTTATAGCCAATAATAAACAACTTCAATTAACCCAATCTAAGAGGGCCATCACGTTTCTGTGATGCTGCATCACTGAACCAGCAAGCTACACCCCGGAGGGTTGTGGTTGAATATATAGATGCAAAATAATTACAAAGTAAACAAGGTGTAAAAATGAACAATTAATAAGCTATACTTTACTGTTAAGCTGTTAGCCAATAGAAAACAGACTAAATACTGCACCCAGCAGAAGAAATTCAATAAAGTGTGTAGGGACTACGGAGGCGGGAGGGAGGATACAGTCCTGTAGAGCAGTCATGAGAAACTGAAGAGAGGCTTTAGAAGAAATGCCTCTCAGACCTGCATTATCTAAATGCAAATAACAACAAGATAGCCAAGTTAATAGTTTTAAATAGTTTTGTTGGGCCAGTCTTACATAGGATACCTTGACTATGTGATATAGCTGTAGAACTAGAACATCCTGAAAAATATTTTTTACATCAAGACTGTAGATAGAAATACAGCTATCACTATCATTAAATTTGGTGCTTGCATGATACACTGATTTTTTCTAGAGACAAAGGATTCATTTCTTTTTTTTTTAATATTGGTATGAAAGAACATTTTGAAATGAGTTCCTTCTCAGACTTTCAGTCAGCATTTAGCTGGAAGCCTTGTGAAATATCTTCTGCTTTCCAATTATTTTCCTCCTTCAGGACAGATGCCCATGTTTGGTGTCTAGTGGATTTCTTTCAGTTGTCATTTTGCAGCCAAATTGTTCAAAGTCTCCAAATCTAAAAAGTTTTACCAAGTCATTCATTCACCAGGACTTTTTTCAGGGCAGTTCTGTGTCACATTTTGTATAGATTTCACAGGATGATTTTCCTTTTCAGCTCTACTTTTAGGGAAGCTGTCAAGCAAAGAGGCTCTTTTTAGAGTCTGAATTATCATTTCAGATGATGTTTTTCATGAGGGCAAATACAGTGGGTGTTTCTGCTGACGTTAAGTCCTTTGGATAATTCTAAATGTATACACTGAGGCCGCACAGGCATCCAGTCTGCCTGTAAACACTTGCACAGTAGAGCTAAACAATGAAATAGTTCAGACATCAATCACCCTCCTTAATTATGCATTTTCTTCACAAATGCACATTCTTTTCTGTTGTTCTTGGAAGATGGCATGTGGGAAATACAGGAAGACACTCGGAGATCTGTGTTGAGATGAGATCTGTTTGCGACCGCCACCTGCCTCATCACTTCCATGTTGGAGGTATCATTTACCTTTAACAGCAGTCTATTTTAAGAAGTCTTAATTCACTTCTGTCAGGCAATCAGATTGTTGTAAAATATATAAATTCTATATACAAATATCATCAGATGATGCAGCAGGCAATCACTGTGGTAATTAATCCCACATTTTTGTAGTTGAAGTAACAATTCTCATTCTAGGATAGAGTTTGAGTAAGAAGAGCCTATCTATATCTGTAAATGAATGATATCATTATTTTGGGAAATGAAAGTTTAAGCTCTGTAAAACATACAATCCCATGGAGATCTCAGCAGAGGAACTTGTACGTGCAGGTGTTTAATGTGATAAGGTACGTTACCATTTATCTGTGTACTTGCAGACAAATATTAACATAGTCATGAATTAAGCTTTTAATCCCTTTTATTATAAATTGAATATCTTTATTTTAACAAACATCAACAATGCACATTATTGTGCTCCAAACTATTCATTACTATTCCCCACAGTGTACCATTACATGATACGCCATAATACATGTGTTAATATAATGCCAAGCATCTGCTTGAGTATTCCATAGTATATTTCATTCTCTCCCTCTCTCTTTTTGTTTAAACAAAGAGGTGATCTCACAAAAGACACTTTTTTTAGAGGAAATCACACTGTCATTCAGTGTTGCACTGTCAAAGGACAGGGTACAAGCCATTTTCTGATGGTTTAGGAACTGGTTCTTGGTTTGGGGGTTCCTTAACAGCAAGAAATAGGCTTAGGGGCAACCATGAGAAACAGGTGAATGTGGGGAGGTTTGTTTAACTGCTAGAGTATGGAGAGAGGGTCACCAATGATCTGCAGTTGGTCCCAGAGTTGCTTTCTCCGGAGTTGCAGTACCAAGAGCTGCCAGTGGGCTCTGTGCTGAGACTCTTCTGTGGAGCAGCAGATATCAGGCAGATGATAAACCCAGAGATTAACCTCAGAATTCCCCAGGAAAATTAACTTTAGGTTATCCAGGTGACTTCTCACTGAGAGCTGTGACTGCAGAACTGTCATATGTAGAACCCTGAATCACAATATATATATTTTTAAGGATTTCAAGCAATGCTAGCTGCACAGACTAACTGAAAATCTGAAGGATTATTTAAAATACATAAAAAACTGATGGAAAATAACAATAATAAATTAAAAATAGTAAAAATAACAATAGTTCATTAACAAAACCAAAAATTACTATTTATAATAATAAATAATAACAACAAAAACACTAATGAAAACTCAAAAATGAAAATAAAACAAAAACAACCAAACAGAAAATAATACCACCAGAACTAAGTTCATGAAGAAAATGAGGTAGCAGACCACTATGCTTTTGTTTTATATTGCATTACATCTGTCAGTCACTTCCCATGACAGCTGACAGTAACTGAGAGAACATGGCTTACTACGTGACCTTCTTACACATAGGCGAGATGCTTAAAGGGTACACAAAAGTGAAAAACAAACAAACAAACAAAAACCAAAAAATGCTTGCCCTACACATACATAACTCGACCAAAATCAATGGACTCTAACAATGTAATCAGAATGTGATGTGCCAGGGGAAGGGAAAAGGGAAAAGAGAAGACAAAGGAGCAGCATTTAAATTGTATGCAATATTAGTGAAGTGCAAGAAAAATGATATAGAAAATATCTCAATTTTATCAAAGTTTTGTCATGTTTTCAGCTTCCATAGGAGGTTTTATACTGCAAATATATTAGTAGAATACTTAATAACTGTGGTTCTTCTCTAACCACACCTACCAGCTCCAGTCCTGTAGCTATTTTGCTTTTTAAAAGAAACACCAAGGGATTAAAAAAAAAGGGGGGGGAGAAAAACAAAACCTTCAGGTAACTGAACTGTCGTACTAGAAAGTGTTACACTTCTGTCTAAACAGCTAGTTAGCTTTCATTTTTTATTTTTGTAAACCCTGTTTTTCTTCCAGTCAAAAATGTCAACAAAGAATGACGAACGATTGTTACATTTAAATGAAAAGTTGTTATTCCAAATATATCCCAGAGATCTCATCAATTACTGTAAAGGAATCCTTCTGAAAATATATTCCAATAGTTCAAATAAATTGTAGCTAAGCAGGAAGAAAAAAGGAAAATGGATTATAGTACATGGGTTATGTTTTAAAAGCTGTACATCAAGTTTAAACAATTCAGTGTAATCTTCATTATCCCCCAAAAAGCCTTTTGATTGTTTTATTCCTCCAAATGTGCCCAATTTAAATATTTTTCAAGCTTTACATATGGTATCTATGTTATTAGCTCTGTAAAGTGTTTACACGAAGACTCAGAATGCAATCCTCAAGGCACTGTAATTTACAGAGAAGCTAACACTGTCATAATAACATCTTTATCCTACAACATATCAGAGCTTAAAGTAATATTGCAAAGTAAAACAAATCCCATTAAAGAAAACAGACTACCAGCAATAAAATTATAGTATGCTGAATCACCCTTGTGAGAGCATTGTGGAAGCCAGGCTTTGAAAGGGTTGTAAAGAGAACGATAAAGCAAACGATGAGGATGCAGAATGAATAGAGTACAGACCCTATTAGAAGTTCAGTATAGATCCTTCCACCTCTAGGCCATTTGGTAGAAGAGACCCCAGCTTCTATAAGTAGCAATTAAAGCTCTTTGGTGGCTTCTGTAGAATAAGCCAATGGTCACACTAAGTCCAGTGCTTAATGAATATGCAATTATCTTCTACATTACAAGGAACAAACCTCTACCAAAATAAATAGCAGCACTCAGTAAACACAGAACTTTGTTCCTGCAGCTGCTAATCAGCTGCAACATTTTAAAGATTTACTGAGTTTCATTAACAAATAAAGCAGATGTCCCAGTGCACACAAACCACTAGCAATGAGATGTCACAACAGCACAGCAAAATCACCAACTTAATCAAAAAATACCTGGCATAAACCTAGGACCATAGTGGCAGAATGCTGCTGGGATCTTTAGGGAATAAATGAGATTTCCACTCTCTTTTCTGATATATAGTCAGCATCACTTCTAAAGTGGTATTAACAGTGGCTTTCTCTCCCCCTAACATACTGAAAACTGCTGTTATTTTTATTACTCCGGACTGGCTCAGCACTTTCTCCACTGTGTCCTCTGTAAGTCATTACCTTCCAGGTAATTATTACAGTAGAAAATTGGACATATTTTCAAACAACTTGCTGATGACTAAATTTTTAGGCACAGTGAAAGTTTTTCCATGAACTTTGAAGAATTCACTCTATTTAAATTTGTGTTAAAGGACAGCTACAACTCTTCTTCTAGGTGACAGCAATTTCATTGTTCTGAAATCATGAGACATAAAGAAACCATCATAAAAAGCCAAAAGTTGCTCCATCTTAATTCTGATATATATCCTTACCCCTACTATTCACTCCAAATGTAAAATATCGACCATAGTAGATCCATAGTGACTGAAAAAATAGAAAAATAAAATAGTTATGAATATAAATAGTTATTATTCACTGAATTTGGAAGAGTTTAGAAAGAAAAAGAAGTTTTTAAGTATAACCAATTGACACTTTATAACTACCATATGCTACCGTATACTTAGGACTGAAGATCAGCTTTTTAACATTTTCACAGTGTGCTGAAACTCATTAAAATCAGTCCTTTATCAGAAGTATTTTTTTCAGATTTAAGAAGTCAAAACAAATCTCAGCTGTTCCAAAAAGCTACACATTTCTCATTTTTAAATAGGTATGCTGTCTCCTTGGAATGTAATTTTTGGTAAGGTGCTCTTCTCTGAAAACCGGAATATACACAATTTTTGGTGACTGATTTAGACTAAAGAAGTTCCTTGAAGTAAGAAATGCTACAGGCTAGAAATAGCTCTCCTCTATCAAACTGAATGCCAAAATATGGAGCGCATCAGGCTAACAGTATAACAAGAATAAATTTACAACAGACAAAAGCACTTCACACTGAAAGTAAACTTTCATGGCCACGATACAGCTGCATATTCTCAAACAAAAATGAAGATTTTATTCCATCAGTATTACTGATTCAGAGGGAGAAATAGCTTCATCCTTTGTGTACAAATTCTAAATAGCTGTGATAATTCTGCAAGTGAACAGCGAAAAGTAAGATTCCTAGCATAGCAGTAACAAGCAAGTGTGTGTGCCAAGGACATGACTGCAGTATAAATTGTCAGAGGTACTTCACAGGCTCTGCTGTCCAAAGGCACTCCTGGAGCATACTCTAATCCGCAGGGCACAAAGAAGGCCCAGGCTCTTTCCCCCTCATTCCAAGAGGTGAAACACAAATCTCTTCTGTGATTTTTAAAGCAAAAAATCACCACTATAATTCACTAGAGCAATATTTCCTTTTTTTTTTTTTTTTTTTTTCCCTATTCCTGAACACTAGCCATGGCTGACTTAAACTCCTTCACATATGTAGACTGGTACATAACATGAAATGAGCTTCTTTTTTTTTTTTTCTAAACAATCATCTGTTCTGATTCCTGAAGTAGTCCAGAATTTATCAGGAAGCCATAGATTTCAAGTTAAAAGCAAGCCAAAAAACAAGGTTTTTTTTCTATCTTTAGCATTCAACAGGGCACAGAATTTCACAATTTCACTCACTAATTCTTCAAGGCCCTCATTTTCAGCTGAGCCCAAGCAAAGATATCGAAGATACTCATTTTTGATCCAACAACTTTCAATCCATCAAATCCCCCAAAATCTTTCACCAATAGATGTTTTTGCCACACATTCATTGTTTTCATTTTAAATCCATCAACATTAATCTTCTGGATATCAAAGATTACCATTTACCAGCTAATATGCTTCTGAAAAATACTTCTGAAAAAGGAATGACTTTGATGTGTTTCAGCACACTATGAAAATGTTAAAAAGCTGATCTTTGGTCCTAAGTATATGGTAGCAACTTAGCATTTGCCAGCTAATTTAAATGGCCTTCTTCTATGGGAGGTCTTCCTTCCATCTCCTATAGGCATCATCCATCTTATAGCATAAACAGAAGACCTAGATCAGCAATTCAAAAGGACAATAATTGCACTACAGGAGTGTCAAGAGGAAGTCGATAGGGATTAGGTTATCTTGACACTACTATAGTAAAATTATTGTTATTTCCTTTTTTTCATTATAACAGTGTCAAGAAGAACCAACCAGTGCTGGAGCTCTTTGATGAAAACTACTGGTAAAAAAGTCACCCCAAGTGACTGACAAGCAGTTTAAAGGTGCTAAACAAAGAAGGTGAAACAATGAAAATTATCCTCATTTTACAGAGTGAGAACTGGAGGGCATAGAGATCTGTCCAAGGCCTCATAGGCAGTCTGGGAGTTCCAGGATTTATAATCTCAGTCTGTTGTGTTAACATTAGCCTTAAATCCTTCTTTCCTTCATTAGGAAACTTTTTTTTTTTCCTGGAGTTATTCTCAGATTTATTTTTGTGAATTTTAGCAAAATAATGTTTGCAATTCATTCTTGATCTGTCATTCATCTGTGAATAGTTTGCTGTGAAAATATCACATTTTCACAAGTCCAGCTTGCTTTGACAGACGAAGATCATCCTCAACACGATGCACCTCTTAGCCAGCACCATTACAGCATGCAGATACTGTGGAAACTCTGCAGTTAGCCAGGGGAAAAAAGTCCTAATTCCAAACACCGTAGTTATTGAACAAAAAAATAATTAATTTGGCTTTACAAATCACTCCTCTGTGCCACTTGTCACATCTTAACTAAAAGTATCCTGAACTTTCCATTTGCAAAATGACATTCAAATATGAACTAATGAATCCTTGATGTGAAGTAATATGAGAAGTTTTTACAGTCACATTACTGATGGAGGAAACTGAGACTCAGAAGTTAGGAAACTCAATGCCTAGTATGACAGAGCACGCTAAGATTAGACCCCATGTTTCCTCGTGCTAGGTATGTAGAGTTTTACAGCATGATCTTTCCTTTACAAGACTTTCTGCATGAAAAACCAACAGAACTAGGCCCATCTTTTAACAGAAAAAGTTATGTTTTCTTTCTTCTTAAAACAATGTAGAAATGGAAAAATAATTAACCAAAAGAGAATAGAATCACTATGCTTTACTGTAGGAAGATGTAGGCTATATTTACCTTGAAAATCTCACAGGCCTTCTAGAGCCAAAAAGTATTCGTAAATACTAAACCATCCGAATGTGGGCCTATGCATTAATAAACAAAATGGACTTTAGGCCATGCTCACATTAAACTACAACTGTGCCATCATTAAATGAAAATCAATTGAAATCAATTTAGTTGGGATAAAACGTCCCCTTCCCCTGCTGCAGCTCATCTGGTGTGCTAACAGCTCCCCGTGATGAAACAGGTGCTTGTAAATTAATTAGCCTACTGAAACACACCTTAAAATGAATTTCCCAGAACACCCTGGCAGTGAGCCATCCTGGTCCCATGAGCTGATCAGTGTTCTGTAAATATTGAGATTTGATAAAGTAAACGCTACTCTGGCAGCAGATGGTTTGGAATGCTCTGTTGACATTGCCTGCGATTACTTGGATATGAAGACTTTGCTTCTCATAGACCTCCTTTGGGAGCCACTGGAGGACTTGATCCCCTCTCCAGCTATTTGCCTTCTAATTGAAAATCCTTATTCCCAGATGGAGCATAATGCTGCTGCTGCAGGCGTCTAGCTCTGCACTGCTTGACTGTTGATACATGGGTAATTGCTTTCAGTAATGCAGGTTAAATGTGACATTTAGTGCTTAATAAAAATTATCAAGGCCAAAGCCGTTTATCATTCTTACACTTGGGCTGTCAGTTCTAAAGGAATTTTCAATTCATTTGAATTCTTGCTGAAGAGGCAAGCAGCTCCTCCCCAGGAGACAGGGAGAGCCTGAAACCAAACTTCAGTATTTTTCTCTTTATTTTTAAGGTTTGTTTGCTAACAAAACCCCTTTAAAATTAACCTATCAAACATGGCAACTACTTGCCTTTGTACTTAGCATGTTAGTGAATAATATATAATCAGCAGTCGCTGTGTATACAAAGCACATAAAAAAAGAAGGTGCACTACACTGCACCTTCTGTGGGTGGCTGGAAGCTGAAAGTTATTCCCCTTGTAGCATCATAAAGAAATGAACCTGAAAGGAAATGGATTCTGCTGAAATGAGTCATTTCAGCCTCAAAGTACTTAAAAATAAGGGGGACAAAAGGTTGCATGTCATGGTAGGCATGGCAGCTTGACTTCACTATGAACATTTAGGATAGTTGTTGTAGTGTTTTGTTTTTTTTACAAAATGATGGTCATTCTCAATGCAGGAAACAGACTAATAGTCTCATTATTTATTACTAATTAGATAAGAAAACAATGATGCAGTCCACGAAGGCTTATGAATAACATATTTAAAAATAAGATAACCTGAAACATGCTGACTGAGCAGTCCCAGTGCAACCACACCCCTGTCTCCCACTCTCGTCATCTGAGATATACAAACACAGTCTTTGGAGAAAATTTACTAATATGGGAGTTTTAGTCATCATTACATAGACAGCCAGGCTACCATTTAGATTATTTATTCTCCCAAAAGTCGTAACTGTTCCTTCTCCAGTTTAGAGCTGGGATCATGATACTCCTAACTCCTGCTCTATTTTTCAAGAGAGCTGAAGTAAGTAGCTAGATAACTACAAAAAGCCTTCTATCGCTCATCAGCTTTGGAGCCTTTGTTTAAGTCTCTTCATAGCAGTCTAAAGGAAAAGAGTTGCTCTGTCCTCTATACATCAGCCAGATTGAAATCCAGCAGCATAGGAAAGAGGAACAAGCTGAAAGGAGATCCGGACCAGAACTGGGTACTCTGAGAACACTCTGCATCCTTCAGCTTTCCATAAATCCACTTTGTGTCTCATCTCCTGCACAGTTTTCAGAAATCTTACCTGTGTGTCACACAGCAGTTAGTGTGATTAGGGACTCTCCGTCAACTACTGTTTTCAGGGCATTTCGAGTCAGTGCACTGTATGACTAAATCTGATCTAAGTTTGAATAAAAAGACATATGTGCTATCACTCTCAATATAACAGTTAGACAGAGCTCATTTTTGATATTTGATTTTTTGCTGAAAATGTAGTATTTTTAACAATATCAACAAACCCCAGAAAACAATTGCACAGCACTCAGATGAGCAACTTTCAGCCCTTTATGTAATTTGGAGGATGTTAGACATTTGATTGAAATACATCATCATTTTTAATCCCTAGAACAAATCTAGATATACTGGTGAACAGGGTGGCTGAAATCCAACAGCATCCTGCAGGTGATACTGATAATTCAGAAAGACTTCTTTCTCTACATATTGTGGCAAACGGTGATAATTATTAAAGCATAAACTGTTATTGAGACTGCAAAATTCATAAACCCTAGAAGTTCTTTTAGAAGAAGCACTCATTTTCCACTTTGCTTATTTCATTTCATAGAGCTCAGGCTTCCTTCTCCATGTCTGTATTGTCACTAATATTTCATTTTGCTAGTTTCCAGGATCCAACACCTTATATATTTAATTTTTCAGTTTACCCTCAATGTTTACCCCAATCTCAGAAAATCTAAGAGTTGTGAGGTCACCTCTAACTTAAGACAAACCATGTGAAAATGAATTTCTCCCCTTGTGGATGATAGGCTGAACACTGAGGTATGGATACATAACATAGAATTGTAGAATGCTTAAGGTTGGAAGGGACCTCTGGAGGTCATCTAGTCCAACCCCCCTGCACACGCAGGTTAGACACCTCAGAGCAAAAACTCATTTTAGTTAAATGTGGAGCCTAAACAAATCAACTTCCTCAGGTAGGCATCTAGATGAGATGATGCAACTATCTCCCCATTCACCCATGCCTTTTTTCCTGAAAACCAGAAGGAGGTTTTAATGTTTGAAATCGGGTAACAAATCTCCTTTGAACAGCTGTCACATGTACAGTGTCTCTGGTCTACCTATTCCTGTTTTCCAAAAGGCTTATCTATCTGACCACATCACATACATATCAGCATCTGGAATTGCCCATTATTAACCTACACAGAATACCAGCTGTACAAGCATCCAATGAAGTCATGGATTTAAGTGTTTCCCCTTCTTATAGAAAACATATGTTTTTCATACAGAGGTTCAGGACAAATCTCAAGTTTAGAGAGGTATCATATGGGTCTCTTAGCATTCCTACTGTTATCTACTGAACTTTTCAAATTACAGGGACTGACTTTGGCAGAAGATTATTTGCTGTAGATACTTTTCTCTTTTTCTTCAATGCTAGAATACCATATATTAGGAACGCCTCTGGGGAAAATAACTTTTAAAAAAATATAGTGGATGCTAAGTAACTTAATGGATAATAAAGTGCCTTGCGCTTCTGGGACTGCTATTTAAAGACCAACCTGGTGTTTTTATGTAAAATAAGTATTGCAATCTTGGGACCTCACCCAGCATTTCTGTAGGATTAACTGTAGGTAAAGCACTTTTTTCCGCAATAAGAGCACACTTTTCTAGAAGTCATTAACCAACTCCCCCAGGACTATAGTGGCCTTTCTTGCCAGCTCCCCCGCAACAGTGAGAGTTTCTAAGTAGAGTAAAAAGAAAATCAGTAATGAAGCAGAATGCCTTTTCATCACATACATAGTGGTGCTAGAGTACGGACTGTTGCACAATTTGGTATAAAGAAATATGTTTTTGTCCTCTTACTCAAAGTGTGAAAAATAGGAATTAACCAATCATTACCTATTCTACTGTATATAGAGCCATTTATGATTTGAAATGAGCCTTCATTTGTTTTATTCAGCCTTAGAGTAGGATAACATAGTCTCTAGTCAAAGTTTGTGAGGACTTCAGAAACAGTTGGAAGAAACTGTTGGAAAGCAAAACATCAACCTACTCATGCACCTACACAGTGCATAGCATTCACCTCTATAAGTTTTTGATGTTTCCAGAGAAGTGTCTGCTCAGATATTCTAAAATGGCTGAGGACATCTAGGTTCAAGTCCAAAGCTATAGGAAGTCTGGAAGCGTCAAAGATGAAGAACACATGGCCCCTGGAAAGAAGCCATCATAATATTCTCTGGATAACTGCATATAGAGCATTGTTATGATATGAAAAGACAGTTGAATCTAAACATAAATATAGTCATGAGCAATCAAAAGTCAGAAATGGTAACCAGTTACTTTCTATCTACTTAGAACAGTTTCAGAAGTGATCATGAGCAAGGGGGAACCCCAGTGAGCTTGCGCTAAGCTGAAAGAAATATTGCTTCAAACATGAAAGAAAAAGCTAAAACATGGAAAAGATGCTTATTTAGATTAAGTATTTGTCACTAGTTTGGTTGCATCAAGAACAGTAAGAAAATCTTGCATTCTCTTAACATGCAACAGAAAACTGGGTCATGCAATATGTAAAGAAAAAAACATGAAATAAAATAGTCCTCTTGACTCGTTTCTCTGTTTGCTCAGGGAACACAACCATGATAGACTAAAGAATGAATTAGGAAATGTTGAGAGAATGGCAAAGAGTTGTGAAGATCAGAGGGCCCACTTTGACTCCTTTCTAAGGAGATGGTGTAAAAGGCAGCCACAGGGCTGGCAAGGCAGGCCAAGGCCATTGGGCCACCTTTCATTAGTACTCTATGCAGAGATCTGGAGCTGGCAAGGTTATTCAAAGAAGGCGCATTTGGAAACCCAAGTTAATGTTATGGAAGGGGGCTGACTAGGAGAAGGAAGTCAGTTAGAAAATAATATTTCAAGGGAAGTTACGTATGCTTCATGTATGAACTTCCTTTCCTGAGGTTTAAACCTTGCTTTCAATTCAAGCTCAACTTAAATAGCGATTAGTAAGGTTTGAGGTTACAGCTTCCTCAGCTTCACAATTGATTGTAAGTCTAAATGGTCTACTTGGTCCAACATTTTGTTCCTTTTCTGACCATGGTGTGAATAATGACACTCTCTCATTATAACTTTTATTGGCCTCTTTTGTGCTTGTATGCATATGACCCTTGAGCAGCGTGTACACAGCTGTGAGATGTCCTTGTAGTTTATTGTCTCCTTTCTGCTTTATTTTGTAAGAGTTTGCTTCACACCAGTGTTATCTCCAATGTTCTTCACAAGGTTTGCTTGAATGTTATCCTAAAACACCTATGCTACTACTTTATTATCCATTTAAAATTCCTCAACCTTCTTTCCACCTTCTTTTACCCATAACTTAAAGATCTTTTAACCAGCTTTAACGTCTCTCCAATTTGGAAGTGTCTTCTGTCCGATCTTGCTTGACTGCCAGAAAACTGCATTAAGGATTGCTACATTTCCTTTCTTTGCATTAAGGATTGCTACATTTCCTTGATCATTATTCTTCATTTTTCCACACCTGCATACAACCTGAATATGCATTCAGTTGGATCTACACTGTAGTTCTCTGCGAGATGTCTGCAAAGACACTGTATAAATGATACTTTAAGAGTAAATATTGCACTAAGTATTAGACACTTGTTTAATTTCCAGCACAAAAGTCTATCAGTGTGAGATCCTATAAAAAGGTGTCTAAGACAGGGTTTATGATTTGGATGGGAGAAAAAATCAGCCCTTACATTGCCATTTTTTGACTCTGTGCCTATCTCCAGATTAACAGCGCTTTGGTTCCCAGCACACAGAATCTATGACCTAGACTCGGGCAATATGATTATACTCACATGCCCAGAAGCAGACATAGCTTTTACTGTATAATTAAAAAATAATAATAATTTGTTAAAATAACTCTCATAACCCACAACTGGCTCTCAAATTAGGAGAAATTCTACAGCCCTCTTTGATGACAGAATACTCATTTTTAAGTGTTTCATGTAATGCAGCCTGAAAAACTGTGTTTTGAAGATTACCTACTAATGCTACACTAGCAGAGAAACCACTCTTATGCCCACATAATGACCTGCCAGGACTATGTTTGACCACTAGCTTTGTTTCTTCTTCATGGAAAACCAAAGAACATAGTTGACATGGAGTCTTCCCACAACAGACTACTGTTAATAATGGCTTCACGTCTGTAAAATCTAAATACTATTTAAAATATAAA
This sequence comes from Tinamus guttatus, assembly GCF_000705375.1. The sequence continues at coordinate 117,320 of NW_010580871.1, read as the reverse complement.
GGCTTATTATCATGGTCATCATAAAAGACAATCAATTATTTTAAGTTTAGGTTAATAATATCTATTAATAGGTCTTGTCTTTAGGCACAAAAAATATATACAATTGTTGTTTTTCCATTATTTAATGTAGTAACTCCTCTCTGTATTGTGTTTAAAACATGACCATGCTTAAAATGTTGCAAAGAACTGCTAAGACTAGAAAGACATTTAATTCTTTAAATGACTTGTGGAAATTCAGAATTCTCATCTTAATTATTTTCTGCTCTACCTAACCAATGCTATTACTGTTTGTAACAGAAAACCAGGATAGGCTGAAGTTTCATGTAATGTTGCAATAGCCAGATTGGGGTAGACAATACCAAGCAATAGATGCATTAGGTTTATGCCCTAATCACTTGCATGCATTAATAATTTACAAAAAGATTAGCTTAAAAATGGGTGTAGGAAGCAAATTCCCTTATACTGCAGGAAATTGTTCTTTCTATAGGGATAGAAAAAAATGACTCTGAAAAATGAAACATTCCTTCATAATTGAAGGAGCCCAGTAGGTCAGCACAATCATATCAAAATAAAGGACATTGGGAGAATATCTATAGTGTATAAACAAAATATTTTCCTTCCACTGAACAGACTACAAAAACTCAGAATGATATTTTCTGGGGAGATCCAACTGATGCTGAGAAACTAAATAAAATTATGCATCCCTGTGATAAAATAAGAGTTATTAATCAAAAACAGACAGTATCCAAGTAGGTTAATTGTATGGTCAGTGGAATGAAACCAAGAAAGGGGAATATTTTTCCTAGTTTGGAAAGAACTGTCAACACCAAGTGCTAAACAATAGCTGAAAAGCAAAAAAAAAAAAGAAGAAAAAAAAAGTATTCTTGGTTTTAGTTTTAGGCCAAGAGTTTGAACAGACTGAACTCAACAAGGCATATGCTATTTCTGTGTTTGCAGGTTGTTAACTCCTTCCATCTAGAATGAGAACCTGAATGTAATAAACTAGAATTCATCCAGATGATTAATTTTCTTCTCTATTGGTTACTGATAGTATACTCTATCTATGGCCTTACCTAATACCTAAGCAGAGATATGCTCTTACCTAACTGTAAAAATTGTGCAGCAAACTATGAAAGTTCTCCAAGTGGAAGAACTGGGATCATTTTTAAAATAAAGGGCCATGAATGATTTTTAGATGACCCAGGAGACTGGGAGCAATGTCCAGTGATAGTGATGAGTAGGTAGGACCATCACCAGCAGTATATGAATAGGTCTGTCTGATTTTCTGTTCATGTTCATCAAGGTCTACAAGTATATAACTCATACTCTTTTCTGCTTCTCATTCTGTTTGTTTTTGTTTTCTCCCTATCTGTTTTTCCCTCTATATGGAATAGTCTAACTCACATTTCCTTTTTTCCTTTCTTGATGGTAATCTTTGACTTTACCACACATTCTCCTAATCATCTCTGCCATACAGTCTTTGGCTGCCAGTTTTGGTTGCCCTGATGTAGCACCATGCAGAGAAAATCAGCAAGTCTCTCTCTGGCTCTTTTGCCCCCCAGTCCTTATGACAGTGACAGTACAGCTGCTTCAATTGTCCCTTGCATCTTGCAGCAACTTCCAGTGTCTCTACTCACCTCCCAGCATTTGCAAGTTTGAAGGCTGATGTCTCCACACTCCTTCCGTAGTCACTGAAGATAGAAGTCCCTGCTCTGAATTGCCTCTAATTAAGGAAGAACCTGAATTGGCTTCTCTGAATTAGTCCCTAGAGGAAGCTCTCTCTATAGGGTGACTACAGCCAGATTATTAAGCAGTTGCAGATTCCTCTCAGGCTCTAAGCGGCTCTCTTCCTGAGCCTCCCTTTCCTGGAAAATCAGAACCGCACAGCCGAAATAATAGCACACCAAAATGTCAGTAAGGAGATCTTTCTAAAATACTGCAAAATCAGATATCCGCCACAGCATGTTTCTCAGTCAGGTACATCTAACCAAAAATCCAGAGCTTTCTGATAAATAGACTCAAAGACCTAGAAGTGATAAATGTGAAAGTCTTGAATCTCCAGCTTTCCCTTATATAATTTGTTTTTGTGTATGTTTGTTTCTTTTAATATATATTTTTATATTAACCACAAATTTCTATCACAATTCATTTGTACAATCTAAAAATGCTGTTTTGCTGGAATTGCTACACAGCTGTCCATTACAGGTAATAAACCAAAAATTATTAGGAAATAGAGATGTGTGTGTCTCTGAAACATTTTCTGTGGGTTTCATAGAACTATTTTTATATGATATATATAGATAATGCATTTTAAATGAGCCCAGAGTAGCTCAAAATAATGCTTTGAAAGTTTTCTGTAGTATAGAATTTCATTGCAAGTATCTCTTCTTCAAAAATGGTTAATTTTCTGAATATTTTGCCACTTCAATTTGGGAGAAAGAGCAGGCCTTTTAGTCTTCCTTTCAGTCTTATGTCCAGACCAAAGAGGGCTTTCACACAGTTTAAGTACTTCTCTATGTACAGAGTTTTAGTAATGAGAGCCTAAAGAATTCCAGCTCTGTGGCAGCAGTCAAGATATATATTCAATGTACATTATTAAGAATTAGGGCAATTATGTTTTCCGGTCAGTTAAAAAATGTTCAGATGCTTTTTTTTCATCTTTTGTATACAATGATTGTAAAAGAGGAGAGACTTTACAGCTTCAGATTTTCCAGTGACTTAGTCCACTTTGAGCGTGTCTCTAGTAAGTCTGAATGTGTGCGTTTAGAATTGATATCCCTCTTAAAATAACACGTCATGACTTTTTGCTGTTTTTAGAAAGATTTACCAGGAAACAGAATTATGTGCATGTTCATTTAGATTCCACCTCTGTAGATTTTATAGTGCCATTCCTATGATAGTCTGGCATCATGTGTGTGATATTTAATTATTTGAAAACATTCTGTGGAAACAATCAGATCCATGTAGTTGGGTCTGATTCTAATTTATCACTCTAGATAAGCATAGGCTATCACTCACAATGTCATTCTGTTTTCTCCAAAATGACTGCATTGAAGGGTTCTCAATGGACATATGTCTTCTGTTTCTAAACAGAGCTGATTTATCAGTGCAAATTTCTCTGTATTGCTTCCTCAAAATGTCTATTCTGCATTCCACAGGAGAGAAGTGAAAACATTTAATGCCAATGTAAAATGACTATTCTCTGTAACAAAATTGCTAAGGAGGATGGTGACTAATGAAACATGAATTCTTTTTACTTTATTACAAAAAGTACAAAAAAGGGGGAAAAGACTTACTGCCAAAAAAAAATAGTGCCAAGAAAATAAACAAATCCAGGAATTTCTGTTATATTGCATGTACAGGATATCCAAAGATCATTTTTAAAATTCTATAAAAATGTGAAGATTCACAGTCTGATGACAAACACAGCTTAGGTAGGTGATAGAAAGACTAGGGCTTAATATGACACACATGTTGAAAAAGGGTTGATACCTTGAGACTAGAAGTCTGGGCAGTACATGTGAATACGATGAACCCTACATGAACAACATTCTTTCCCAGTGGCCCACCTAGCTACCATCTGCTAGCCACCAATCTACACAGGTCACGGGATCTAAGAATATCCCTTCTTCATTAAGCAACTAGTTCCATGATGCAACATTTTTTCATCATCCCCAGATTCACTGGATACACTAGATACTAGTACAATTACATTGCTAATTAAAGAAGAGCAAGAACTAAAGCAAGAACTAGGCTCAAGCTGTGGAGCCTTATGTAGTCAACATTGAAAAATTCTTAATTTATCTATCTCCTGCATTTCTTTTGAAGTGTTCAAAGTATTACTCTCAAAGAAAAACTACACTGAGTTGGATGTGCTAGGTTTCCTTAGCCCTTCAGTACAATACCAGTAGGCTTTGTACTTTCACAAAACCTTGCATGCAACACAGACTCAGCTTCATGCTATAAAAACATCCTGGTTGTAGGCTGCAGAAAGTCCTCAGAATATTTTTGATGCTTTGAACACAAAATACCTCACTAAAAATGACAATTGACCAAATGACAAAAGATCCAGAAGAACTGGACATCAAACCCTCAGCACACCACTCTAATGACAGCATCTCAGTTTTACCCAGAAGGAGCTAGCCCTAGGCAGTGTGGCCACAAAGCGTTGTGCTTTACCCAAGGGCAAGGAATTATCTCCAGAGGCTTCTGTATTTTAGTGGCATAGACACAGCCCTGGTGACCTCTGGCAAAATCCTAAGCATGTGGCACACGCTTATGTATAAACTGAGTTTCCAGGTGATGTCTATGATGCCAAATAAAATAGATAATGGGCTGTTTTCTGCACTTGTGACCTAGTGCTATGGCAATGGTCACTTTTGTAGGGCTAACCTTTCTTGTGCTATGTCAGTAGTGTCCATTACTAATAATTTCTCTCATAGACCTCCAATTCATGCTAGGAAATATTCTGACTGTGGAACAATGACCAAGCTTATGCCTTGGCTTTGTTCTTTTTATAAAAATAATCCCACTGACTAGAAACATCTTTCACAGCACAAAAGTCTCACCAAACTTGCCCTAACAGTGTGGCATCTCAAGGGTGCTGGATTTTGTACTATGGTACTGGGAGATGGTGGGAAGAAAAGAAGAAACAAAATTTAAACACAAGGTACCCAAATACCCTGTAATTCAAAGCTCTATATAGTAAAAATACAAGCTTCAGTTATCCTATCAGTAACTGCTGCACCATAATCTTCTTCCATAGCTATTGAGAGAACTCAGGATTCCTGAAAGTAGCCTACTAGCAAAGAGTGCTTCAAGTACTGCTGTAGGGTTGGCACCCAAAGAGAGGTTAAGAATTGCTTTGTTCCTTGAGTGGCAGATGTCTACAGTAGGGGAACCTGAAGGTTCAGATTTCACATTAGACTAATGACCCATATGGGAGGAGCCTGATGACTGGATATGGCGGATTGTAGAGGTCTATTTTCCTTTATATTTTTTTTAAATAAAATACTGATGTTATTCAAAGACAAAATGAGATTTATTGATCATTATAATTACATTTTTTGATCATGATAAACCCTAAGTCATGCTGAAGTATAAAACAATATAGAGATACTCAGCCTTGTGGACATTTCTCATCCCACTTGTTTACTAGTGTTCCTTGTTTGTTAGTTTTAGAGCAGACATATGAAATCAGTTTAGCTGGCTCTTTTGAAACTTCTATCACCATTTGCTGAAAGATTGTGACATGGATGATCTCAGCGGTGTAAAGGCTGGATGGAAAACATGTAAAAAAAATCAGCTACATAAAATGCAAAATAATAAATATCTTCTAACCTTTAAGCAAAAGATCGCAAAGCTCCCGAACAATTTGTATCTCAATTTTCTCTCATTTTTTTTTAGTATGGAAGTATTTACTTGGCCGCGCTCACAAATACCCAATTTCATTAAATATATGTCTTTCATATATCTTGGGTGTCAACTGTTTCACCTCAGACACAAGTATTTCTTAATGTAGAAAAGTTACCCTATGTAACTGAGAAAAAATAAGTCAGTTTTCCTTTAAGGAATAAAACATATATAATAATATAATGTAAATAAAGCTGAGTTACTGTTGCTGTGGGAACCAAAACTTTGAATATCCTCACTATTGTATATTTAAATTCTCGGCCATAATGTTGCATTAACTTTTTTGCTTTTTTTTTTGCATTACATTTATATCTAATATGATTCAATTTCCTACTCTTTACAGATGCAGATTAGCTGCTGTAATGTTCCTGATGCAAAAACTGTTTTTGGTAAATCGTATCAAAATGTTTCATGGAACTCACTGAAAAGTGTTGATATATGGAAATTGGTCTTTTTAAAAATTGCCCCTAAAACCCAAATTGCATATTTTGAATGGCACCCCCACTTTTCTATCATCACCTCCCATATTTCTGGAGAATTAAAGGGAATGGCACATCTGTGACATTTCCAAAGGAAAGTTCCTATTATTGCTGGTCTAATGCTTATTATAAATACACTGTACAGCAAGTAACAGTAATACAAACAAACAAATATTAATAATAAAAGTTAACATCTTTTCCAATTTATCAGGTTTGCATTGATGATGAATCTTTCCCAGTGAACTATAAAGATTCTGATATGTGAAAAGCCTTCATAGTTTGTGTGCTTATTCACAAGAAAGTAATTTCAGAATATAATTCATGACCAATGACCTATGAACCAACAATTGACTGCAAACTTATTACAGTATTGAATGTATGCATTTAAAGCATGTTGTGTATTACACTTTTGCTGGAAAAAGTCTCTTCTTTGCTAAAGATAAGCCCTTTGGAAATTTTCTGTTCTTTCTCTAGTCATTTCCTGTCTTTTTGGTAAGCTTTTTTCAGTTCAGTACCAGATAATGACAAATTAATTCCAGCTAAGAGTCAAATATTTTAAGTATTACACAGAATATTTTTATAATAAATATAATTGTAATTATTGAGATTAATCTACTTGCGGGCAAATAGAATAAGTTCCAAAGACAGTATTATAAGAATGCCCATTAAAATCAAGGTAGAGCATAGATCAATAGTACTTAAGAGTCTGCTTGCTTTCAAACAATTCATATGAGAGACATTAAATTATACCAACAAATGACATTATTTCCATGAACTGTACTGATAAAACAGTTGAGAGCACAGAACTGAATCAGCTATTGCTCAGTTCTTACTAAAATATTTTTCCCTAGGAAATCTTGCAAAGTTACGCTGCACTGAAAATCAAGCATGGAAACAAAAACCAGTGTGCTTTGTTGCTGCCTGTAATCCACCAGGAACAGCTATGCCCTTCCCTTTTTGTGTTATTGCATTTGTTACTGGCTTTCTAGGTAATCATCTGTGGATTTATAATCTAGTTTGTTCAAGCAGAACCCAATCATAGTCAGTCTTCCTGTTGATTTAAAACGGTCTAATGACTTCTAAAAGTAATACTAATGAAAAGGAACTTGCAGAGTAGGACCCTAGCTTGAAATAATGGAAAGAGATGCAGAGGTGTGCAAATATAATTATGTTTATATACATGGCAATATATTTGTATTTCTACATTGTACATATACAGATGAAACTACATATGCAATTGAAGGCATTATCAAAAAATGAGAGTATGTGTAGCGAAGGAATTAGTATATTATAAACTTTTATAATTTGAAATTGATCACAAGCCATTCTTAGAAAATCCATTTATTATAGTGTCTTGCTAGCTCTGACTTATATTTATAATCTATCAAGCACTTAATCAAAATGTTACACAGCTTTGACAGAGAACTTTCCTATACTCTACAGGATATGACTGTAAAACGTCTTCCTTTCTTTGACTGCATGATTGAAAAATCAAGCTTTGAAATTTTATTTTAATAACATTGTTAGAGGTCTGTGTATTTCATTTCATTGTCAAAGTCTAATAGAATAATAAACCTTGATATTTCATCAGCCTTAAGTGTTTTCTTTTCTTTCTGTCTTTTTTTTTTTACATAATGGTTTTAGGATTTTAGTTACTTAGTAGATTCAAATTATACTCTTGGCATCTTTACTATTGATCCAAGTATTCTTAGCCTCTTTAACATGTACAGGCATGCTTCTATACTTATGTAAGGTGGAAGTTTACACAAAAGCTCCATCTAATTTATACAGATTCTCCTAGAACAACAACAAAAAAAGCTCTAATCACTTTCTGGAATTTTTTAACCTCTTCTGCTTTGGCTTCTGCTGTATTTCGGTAGACATTAATAACATAATTAATGTAGTGAGGAGAAATAATAAATGTAACATTCTTCCTCTGGGAATCACCTCCAATTACAAATAATCCAGACGTTAAAAAAAAAAAAAAAACACTTTCTGATCTAGTTGCATTTTCTAAATGTAACTCAAATACTCTTGTGTGTTGTGTTTTAGATATATAACTAGTAGCACTGACCACTGAAAGGAAAAAAATCACTTTCTGTTGAGAGTAGTATATTTATTTGCATTATTTTATCATTTCTATCAGTCCAGTTACCATTAAGGAAAAATAGATTCAGTATTATAAAATAATTTACACTAAAACATGGAACTCTCTTGTTTTTAAAAAAAGTTGCATTCAGTGATAATTGAATTCAGTGTATCAGTATTACACTTCCATACCTGCAAATTTTCATCTGAGGTGTTAAAAGTTCTGTATCAGAGCTTGCTCAAAATAGCTAATCTTTTCTCTTTCTCACATTTTTTTTCTTACTAGCACTATTCTGAAAAAGAGGGAGGAATAAAGAACTATTCTGTGGTATCCCATTTGAAACTGAAAACAAGGTGAATGATGGGAAATACAAGAGACAACAGGCATATTTTGTCATTTTGGAATTGAATATACCTTTAAAGAGTGCATTTACGTTTCTGCAGAGAAGACTTCCGAAGTAGAGCCTGTTTCCTCTGTACACGGAAGGCACAGGAGGTTCATAAGGACTTTAGCACAATCTTAGGCTGTAAATATTGTGCAATTGGATCACCTCTACTTTAACCTTTTAGTTCTCACCAATTTCTCATTCATATGCTTTTTTTGTGTCCTTTCACATAGGAAGGTGAAATATCTGTCCCAATTTGTACCCTGTAGTCTGACCTCTGATCTAGATTGCTTGCTCAGAACTCAGTTCCAAATGACTAGTGTTCTGTCAGGCAAAATCTACATAATCTGCTGTCAAAGACTGTCAAACAAATGGTTGACTTCATACACCCCATTTCAGTAAAATGATCAAAACATCAGAAAGAAAAAAAAAATCCTTTCTTGGGCTGAGAAAAAAGAAATGTGCAAGGATTGAAAAAATGTCCTGGAAATGAAAGAACATCTAAAAAGGTAAAAACCAAATCACACTATTTCTGGGAGGATGTAAATAGCTACAAAATCCTGAATGTATACTCAGATTTTTTACTTTGGCTGGGGGAATAATTTTTCCTATTTCAGATTCTGTGAATTGATTTATTTTTATACAGAAAAGCACTGGATCCAGAATATTGTGGAATTAAGTTTAGAAAGAGGTACCAAACAGCAAGTAATTATAAATGATCCAGCAATAGCATGAGAATAATTATTTAAAGTCCGAAGATCTTTTTCTAAAAAGGTCATCAAACCTGCTGATTAGATATGAGCCACTATTAAAAATAAGCTTATATTTTAATTTTCCTCAGGGAAAAGGGTAGTTAATATATGCATTTCTAAATGTAATTACATTCACAATGCTATATGCATTTTATAGCATAACTTGTACCTTAGTAAATCATTTTCTTTTGCTGTTGTAACAAAGTTCCTTGGAATGCTAAGCGAAGAAGCTGCAAGCATCTTCCATTTAATCCTTGTCGATCGAAATTACGTATTTTGCTTTCTAAGAGCTGCATGTCCTTTTCTTACCTGAGGTTGTTTTCTTTTCTTTTTCTTTTTCCTTTTCTTTTCCTTTTTTTTTTTTTTGGCCTTTAGAATAAGTATAATAATTTCACTTTATTCTCTATTCTCTCTCTACAATTTTTTTCTCATTATAAAAGCTTCAAATATACTCTCTTCTTGCACTGAGAAACAACAATTCAGCCTCCTAAAGGTAATGTGCTATTTTGCCTCATTAGAATAAACACCCATGTTTTTACAACTGCAACAGTTCTTCACCAGTATTAGCATATTTTGGCTGAGGTATTGTTTTACTGTGACCTGTATAATAAGTGTCACATTAGCAACACAACAAATCAAACGTTTGTTAATTTCCCTCGCTTTCCCACACAGCTGCTAGTGTTATCGTGTCACCAGATTTTAATTAATATGATAAGTAACACTTGCAAGACAACAGGCTGATTTTTTCCCCCTGTGTGTATGTGTGTCTCTGTGTGCACACGTGTAGACCAGAAAGGCAGCAAATAAGAGAGGCAATTGCCTCATTCACAATTACAATAACTCAGTATTAAAATATAATAATTTTTAAGCTTCCCTTAAAAACCCAGGCACGAGTCTCAGAATATCTTACAAATGCACCTGAATTGCCCATTCTGCTATTGAATTTTTATACTTTTTTAAGGTTTCATTACCAGAGAAGTATGTGGCAGACTATTTGAATCTGCCTCATTTCTTTTGCCCCTATCTGAGCAATAACGAATATGTGCCTGACTTACGCAAGCCCTAGCAAGTGTTCTTTCAGGTAATGCATCCTACCAACAGAATTGCTGTAGTACAAGTCAAAAGTGCCATCTATTTGTAAGAGCTAGAAATGCACCAGAGGCCACTACCAGAGTAGAGCATGTTAGCTAACCATATGCTTCTCCAACAGTACTGCTTCCCTTGTCCGGAATTTGGGTCGCTAAAAACTAGAAGAGCCAGCAAAAAGCACGAGGGAATTATTATGGAAAGTTTACACAAAATCCCATTTAAAGCATGTTAAACACACTACAGTCAGTAAACTGAAATAAATTCCACACTTCTGCAAAAACATCTAGCTGGCTTCTTCCCCTCTGTCCTAGGAAGCATAGAAAATAAATTATTTCAAGGTTCACTAAGGAGCTTAAATTATCTTATAACATATTTTTAATTCAGGAGCAGCAGAAGCAGCACTAAAGATAGATGCATAAATATAAAAATAACATTTTGTCTCACTCATGATTATATAGTTACAAAATACTCAAATGTATTCTCATTAAGAGTGCAGTTGGAACTGCCAATAATAAGTTGCCATTTCTAGTACCATTTTGTTAAGCATAGGAAGGTGTCATGAGGGTTTCACCTCCATCTTCACCACAGTCCCCCAGTAAGTGGAAAGATTCTTTTCACCATATATGAAAAGCAGGGCCACCCCTTGAAGAATTTTCACGTCAATTGTGTTCTCTCTTTTAAGGGCAATATCGAGCTTCCTACAACCTTCAAGTGGGAAGGTTGAAGAATATAACATATATCAAAATGAAAGGAGAAAACCCAGAGCAGCAGGGATCTAAAAGCAGAAAAGTGAGATGGGAATGGGTCTTGCAGAGAAAATTCTCCTGCTGATATCAAAGGAAATAAAAGTGCACACACATAAAAAAAGACACAGAGCTGCCTTTTATAAGGCCCTGTTCTAAACTACTGCTGATATTAAAATGCTGAATTTTAATTCCTTCCTCCACTAAAATGCCCTTTTTCTTTTAACCTGCTTATCAATACATCTTGCAAACTGACAAACTTCCCAGAAGGTATCGCTGGAATTAAAAACAAAAGTCTTGATAAACAACACAACAGATACAGACAGACTTTAAGTTGAATTACATGTGTTTTCCAGAGAAAAGGAACAGCACTTAATAGTTTTGATCACACAAGAGACAAAAGCTAGTAAGCAGTATAGGTAAAGGGAAGATATTGGCCATTATTAAAATATTCATAGATATTATAACACTAAGATAGTAATAAGGAAAGGGGGTCTCAGAGCTGCACACCCAAATGGAGCTTTCAAGGGGTATTTCTCCAAGCCTGACAGACTGAGTGCATTCCCACTGAAGTTAATGGAATATTCCCATTGAAGTCAGGAAGAAAATTGCAGTAGAGCATACAACTCAAAACACATCCCAGAATAACACATTTTCCTATCATTCTCCAGTTAATTGGACTACAACTTGTTTAAAGAATGTTGGCTGTAGGACAAATATAATACTAGAATATTAACGGACATGCATTAATAATAGGTATGTTTTAGGTATTTTGCTGGGATTGGTGAGATTTTCTTCTATGTTGGTCTCCTCAATGGCTGTGGACAGACCTTCCTGATATTAGTCTCACTATTGGCTTCTAATTTTTCTCCACGAGAAACCAATAGATTGCTGTGCTCATAAATTAAAATACACATGTAGAAAAAGCATCTGTGTGCTTAAAACTTCCATAGACAAAAGCAAGCAGTCTGGATGGTTTTAGGTTTATTATTTTGGGAAAATTTTCTAGTGTCTTGCAAAAATATCAAAGGCAATAGTGACCAGTCTACTGTTTAAATAGCAAAGAAAATTACTGCTACAATGGAAGAAACTAAAATGTAGCTGTTCAAACTTTGCAACTTCGTGAGCCATACTGCTAACCTACTGAAAGCCAAGTGCCAACCTCATTTCCATAGTTATTTACATAAATCTAAATGCAAATCATACATCCATACAGGCATAATACTGTCATTGTTTGCATTTTCATTCCCTTTCACTGACAAACAGAAACTGCTTCTCTTCTGAGTTCTCTAGCAATAAAAAAGAACCTTCAAAGACAACAAAAACAAGCCAAGATTGGTCTAATGACGGTCCTTTCCATGCACCCATCAGGATACAGTAAACCCACTATAGATGAGGCCGCAATCCCAATGAGGATGCCAGGTGGCCCCACGGCACCAGTCACAGCGTATGTTTCAGAAGCGTGTATCTCGTCTGCCAGCATAGACGAAGAAAACTAAATCTCCACTTGGAGATGAACGTGCTGAAATTCTGCAGGTTCTCTACTCCATGGATGGGTTGCTGAGTTCAAGGAGACAAACACTTACAGAACAACTCACATACATAGCTAAAGGACTGAGGCTGCTTCCTTGTCCCTAAAATGCAGAAAGCTAGAGCTGGTATAGATACCATCTCCCTGTAATAATCTAAAGGGGAAGAAGAAGAATTCATTCTTCATTCACCTGGGAATGCTTACAAACCACTCTCAGAGAGTTAAAGACAGAAAGTATTTTCTGGCTACTTATAGTTAAATACATATTCACAGTTCTTAAGAATTCCCATGGGGAAAAAAAAAAAGGCAGAAAAAATTATTAAATTTGAAAAGTGGCTACAGATCTCTGGGAACAAAGCAGTCTTCCAATATGTCAGTCCACGGGGCAATCGCATGACCAGTTCATTATCAGGTAATGACAATAACTCAGCTTAAGGCAACAGGTAACAACCCTCAGAGCTGGGAAACAACTACTCCATTTGCTTTCTTAGATCACCAAACCAGAGCTGCTGAAAATGAAAAGCTGTATCCTTTCAGGTCTTACAAAAATGAGTCTCCTTCCCTATTTTAAGTCCCTATTTTAATTCATACATCTGCATTTGTTGTCAGCTGCTAAAAATCTCTGCAAAAATATCGACTTAATCTTTGTGTTTTTTTATTCAGAGTCTACCTTAGCTTTGCAGACAAGCCAGGCATGCAGGAGATATTTGTACCTCTTCAGTGGTAGTAATGGCAAATTTACATACTGCATCAGTGAGCTCTTGCTTCTCCTACATATCCTACATTAAGTAATTAAAGATTAAAGTAAATAGAAAATAATATTGTGAGTAATACGGAGGAGTGTCTTTTTAGACAGTTAAGGTATTTCTAAACTTACTGCAACATGTCATTTAATTGAAGAAATTCTTCTATTGAAAAAAAAAAACAGCCAATATTTGAATCTGGTGTGTTTCCCTTTTAGAAGGTGACTAGTTTATTCTGAAGGCAGTCTAAATACTATGCATACACAGTATGTTTATGTGACATTCAAGAGGTTTGAGGAAACATGTGAAACAGTAAATGATGCAGGAAAACTGTTCTTGTACCTTCTTCTTTTTGTTAAATTCCTACAAAATTGTACTGGTAATGCAACAATCACTTTGTCATAAATAGGGCCCTTTGTCATTTGTTAGCTGACCCATCTCTGCTGTTGCAAAAATCAAAAGAGAATTGATTTTGATGAACTGACATGCAGCTGGAGGGGAACACAACCACCAGATGAACAGAAAGCCAGATATAACACCAGCAGGTGGATCAATACTGTACCTATGTCAGGTATATGTGGTTATAACAAAAGAAAAAAAAACAAAGCTACAGTTATTTTAAAATCTGAGACCTTCATTGTATTTTGTATTAATCTGGGATTTTGTTGTTCTTCTCTTCAGGTAATTTTTATGTATGAAAAAGGAGGACTTTGACCTATAGTGGTACAGGTGTGTGTGTATATACATATATATATCTGATCAAGAAACCTTGAAGACAGTTCTTGCATTTAACCTCAAATACCTTCTCAAAAAAAAAAAAACAATAATAAGCAATGAACAATGTCTCTCTGTTTAAACAGGACTCATTAACAGGCACAGCATTAGTCATTACACAAACCATTCAAGTCAGTATGGGAGAACAAGTAGAGAAAAATAAAAGACTTTTACATCACATATGATACCTTTTCCTTTTGGTAATTTTAGTGATTGCATTTGGAACGGACATCTCATTAATTCTAACTTCCTTGTGTCTTTTATTTCAAAGCTGAGAGAAAACTATTATTATTCTGCAAATGTAAAGTTCAGGAAGCAGCTGTGTGGCTAGTTCATAATCTGTCTACCACACTCTTATTTGAGATGGAGGCGGTAACCTTAACTGTTAAGGGTAGGTGAACTGATCGTGTAGTAAACACAAGTTTTGATATCCTTATGTGTGTCGTGTTCAGGGCACCATTTTTGGTTGCACCACAGTAATATCCATATTTGGTATCACTCGCATATAGCTTAAAACATTTCTGGGAAAAAGTCCAAAATATACATGGATGTTAACATAGGAAGGAAGGAAAGGAAGGAAGGAAGGAAGGAAAAGGAAAAAAGGAAAAAAAAAAGAAAGAGGGAGAAAGAAAGAAAGAGAGAGAGAAAGAAAAAGCCCTCACGGTGTCTTATAGAGTATATGTGCTAGAAATAAACCTTTTACTCATTACAGGAATATTAGGGAACAAATTAGGCAGCCAGAGTGAGAGCTCCAGATAACGCTGTCAGAGAGGAGGAAGGAGAGGATGGCTGAATTTCCATGGAGGTAACAGGCAAGATCTATCAACAGAATAAAGGCTTTTGGATTAGGTTAGGAGGACCCAACATATCCTGTTCATTTGCCTGCTGCCTTGTCTGCCAGGAAAAAGGGGACGTTCTCTCTTCAGTTTCTGCAAGTTTGCGTCTTCCAAATTTACCTTTTTGGTCAATCTGCTGGGAGCCTAAGGAACAGTAATGCAACAAAGACTTTACACTGTGAAAACAGGAGGTCTTCTAGGCCTAGATTCAAACAACCTAATGACAGACAATTACCTGAGGTGCTAATATCAAGAGTGCAATCTAGATTCCTTCTCCAGTCTAGATTTCTAGAAAGAGCAGCCTAAGGAAAACATGGAGTTGTCCTGAAAGAAGGGACAGTCATGCAGGAAACCGTATATGCACAATGATTTTCCTATGGCTACTCTCTAACCCCTTCTGTAGGCCTTCAGCGAAAGTTAAAGTTGTCCTCATGTTGGAGTCTGAACAGTGAAAGAATTTAAGTCCATTTACTCCTTCCCAAGAAGTGCTGTACTGGTACACTGTAGGTACAATTGTACAAAGGTACAGTTTGAATCTCCATAAATTTAAGCCGTATGGGGCTAACCTGGTGAACCAAATGATGTGTTCTTCTAAGTGTGTAGGCTGGTATGTGTGGTATATGTTGATCGACAACACCTCACAGAGAGAACTGAAATACACTCTGCTTCTCAAGGCTGAAACCGAGGCCTGGAACCCCCAACACATTTAGGTAGCTCACTCCCAGCAAAGTCTGTGAGAAAACAACACGACTTCGCAGATCTAACCTTATCAGCTGCTCAGTACATGCAAACACCTCCTTCATCTCTATGCAGAGCAGAGTATAGTCAGTGTGGGACAAACAAAGGCAGAGAAAGGAAGGCTCCTCACAGAGGATATCTTCCTGGCTTGGAGTGGCTCAATTTGCAGACAGTTAATATAGGTATGAGGCTATATTTTCAGACTGATCATGTAAATCAAAAGAACTGGCAACACATCCTTGCCCACAGAAACCAGCAGAGCAGTAGTAAAGCCCCCCAAGTTTAATGCCACACCCAGGTAAACAGTCATAACTTGCAAGACCAAACTTTCCAGAGTTACTAGGAACTTTGTAGGTTTTCATTTCTTAGTGACCTACTTAAGAACTTACAAAGAGCTTGGCTTTTAGAAAACTAGAGCACATCATTGTTTTTCAAAAACCACGGCCATTGAACTCTCACAGAGTTTTGTCAATAATGACGCTACCCAGCCTTGAAAAATCTTACACAAAGTAATTTACGGATGTGCTAGAACCTATTCAGAAATGCAGTATTCAAAAAAAAATACATTTATAGTTTATAAGATGTTTAATCATTTGTCTACTGTGAAAGTAAAATACCTGAATAAAATAATTTAGCAAGCAAATGCTTCCTGTATGCATTATCATCTAGATTTTCATGGCTTTTATTTCACAAAACTAGCAATGGACACATTCATAATGATGTAATTTATTCTTGTTAACTTTCATTACTTCGGTTACCTATTTGTTCTTTGATATGTTCATTTTTGTCTCATGAATTTTAAATATATACATATATTAGTATGCTGACATGTGAAAAATCTCAATCTATTGGTGTTAAAAAACTAGACAGCATACATGAGAAAAAAGCAGCAGTTAATTTTATCCATAATTTGTAAGAAAGCCTCCCAAACACACTGCAAAATCTTTAACACTTAAACATCATTCTAACACTTAAATGTTATTTCCGATTTATCATTTACTGGGAGGAGTTGGGAAGTTGTTAAAGATCTCCCCACTTACATTGGATCTGTCCTGACTCCTTGGAAATTCTTTATATATTTAAATATTCAAATTAACATCATCTAATGCAAATCATGTAATCTAATTGTGTATTTATCTGAAAGACTAGACTGACTGTGAAGTATTTGTCTTGATCTTTTGTATATATGTGGCATACCTTTAAATAATTACCTTGTTCTGGGGTATTTTCTAAAGAGATTGGACCCCAAATCCTCATCTTTTTAAGCCCTGGATTGAACCTCTTTTATGCTTATATTAAAAAAAAATGTAATTGTTGGGTAAATTAGACACTGTGAATATGTAATGACAGAAACAGAGAAATCAACAGTTAAAGCTCCCATTAACGTATGTTGCTACATCACAAAGATATGGTACTTACTTTATATATCAATGGATTAATGGGTGAAAAAGCAGAATATGTTTTTCTTCATTTTTTTTTAACCTATGGCTGTTCGAGATGAATGGGCCATCCCTCTGCAACTCAGTGGAATTCTCACAATAATAAAAGCTATGGCTAATTCTGCTCTGAACAGGGCTTCTGCTTACATGGTAATTAATGTCTTTGATATTTTTAATGAGTTCTAAATGCTATATAAAGAGTATAGTGGTAACTGAAGTAAGAAAAAAAAATTGGAATACAGTCCTTATACAGGGACAGCCCCATATCACATCTTTCTGATCTTTCCATTTATTGAGCAGCCAGAATTATAAAAAAAATAAATCCACTAGCATACTAAATGCAGTTGCATAAAACTGTCTCAACAGATGCCAAACTGGATGATAAATGCTGCCTAAGAAAATATAATCTTCAGTTCCATCTTAGAGTACCGAAGGACACAAATACTTCACCTTTCCTTTCTCTGAAAAATGTCTCAAGTAAGCAGTGTTCCAATGCATTCTTATATGACAGAGATGGTTGCCACAATACCTATTTAAATGAGTGGTACATAACAGTCACATAAAGGCTCTAAGAATCAGTTTCTTATCTTCTCAACTACTGAAAAAAAAGTGGACACTCAGAAAAGTGACAGAAATGAGCGATGTCTTAGGTGATCAGATGCTAGAAGTGAGTATTTACTGTTGAAAGAATAAATCAATTAAAAATAATAATTTGCTGAAGTACATCTGCAAACTTTTCTGAAGAACCTTCTATTAAAATCTTTATTTTATGGCATGACCTTTAAAGAAAAGCTTTGTTAGACGCTGAGGATACGCCTATAACATACTTGGATGTAGTCTGCCATCCTAGTCCACACCTCTTCTTTTAAAGTTGGGGCAGGGTGAAGGGGGAGAGAAAGGGGATAAATCCCATTTCTCACAGCAATAATAACTGAAAATTGCCATTTGCTGCTTTTATGACTCCTGACTGAACTGCTAAACTGCTAAAACCAGGAATTGAACTGCAATCCTTGAGAGCTTTCGATGTTTCACTTCAGCCCTTTAGCTCTAAAGCCATTATCTAGTCTCAGTTTTAGACACATTTTTTACATTGTTCTCTATCATCTATGAACTCCTCCCTGTCTTAAAAGGGTAGCTATTAACTCGGAGAGATCTGGGTTCACTAGCTTGGCTTATTCTACCTTAAAGACTGGGACTGCAGAAAACATTTCAATGACCTTAGATTTTAGTGCTTACCCTGGAGGATTGGTAGGCTGCAAGATTATATATTGACATCTACTTATCTAGATTTAAAGTAGAAGAACTTGACTCCAGCTGACTTTCTGGATATTAGACACCAGGCAGCTGCTGCTTTCAGAGGATAAAGGAGATAAAAAGGGGCTGGTCCCAGAGTTTGAAAACAGCGCACTACACGACTGTGGTGAAAACCACTATTCAGGTCTCAGTCTGTCTTGTGTTGGGAAGAGAAAGAAAGATAGGCAGTTTGGCTTTGGAAGCAGGAGAAGATAAGCCTGTTATTACCCTGCAGCTCTGGGGTGTGCAGAGACTGGTTCCAAAAGAAACTTCTTCCTATGCCTATATCCTCCCTGCCAAAGCAAACAGCTGCAGGCAGAGGGAGAAAAGGCTTATAGTAACCAGGGGGAATGAGGGGAAAATTATTTCTGACGTAAAAAGGCTAAGCAAAGCAGGTATATAACTAGTCTTCTACAACCAGGTTGGTACCTGAATGGAGACACACCTTTCATTTGATCTGAATGTTTATCAGTCAACCAAGAGAGGCTAGATACTACTTTTATATAATTTTCTGAAAACTAGAGTGCTCTGGACTAGCATCTCCCTTATTTCCATTAACAACTGCTTTATAGAAAGTTGAAGATCAGAAGTTGATTCAGTAATTGACTGCTTTTAATTCCAGCACACTATGCATTCCATCTAAAATACTCAGCCCTTTAGAAATCATTTATAACAAGCACTACTGCCTTAAGCCTATTACATTTTATTAAGCTTTTACAAAATATCATAGAATCTTCATATAAAGTGTGGCATATTTTCCCTTAAAGAAAATTAAGAATTAAACTAAATAATTGGGACTGGGAATTAAGTTCCAATTATTTAGTTGTAGACAGTTGCAACTGCCTGATGGAAGGTTGTAGAGAAGATGGAGCCAGACTTCTCAGAGGTGCACAGTGATCAGAGGTGCACAGTGATAAGACGAGTGGGAATGGACACAAGTTTGAACACAGGTATTTCTGTTTTTCCATGAGTAAACTTTTTTTTTTTTTTCACCAGAAGAGTGGTCAAACCCTGGAACAGTAGCCCAGAGAGGTTGTGGGACCTCCACCCTTATAGGGATCAAGACTCGACTTTATCAGTCCCTGACCCTGAGAAACTTGATTTAATTGAACGTGCTTTCAGCACATCCCTTCCAACCATGAATTACCCTGTTTTCTGTGATCTCCCAAAATTAAGTCTAGCTCAAAGGTAGATGCAGTAATGAAAAATATGGCAGGAAAAAAAAAAGGGGGGGGAGGGGGTAAAAAGCTACATAGTGCCTACGTTTTCCCCGACATATGACAGAAAGTGTGTAACAAACAAGAGGTCTCATATGACAGGCACCAATACACTCACATGATACTCACCAATACACACACTTTGCAAACTTGCTGCAAGGGAAAGCATGATTTTCCCACAAGTAAAAAACAAATGAACTGTGAAGTTACACTCCCAAAAAAAAAAAAAAAAAGAAAAGAAAAAGAAACAGCACCAATAGAGACACTAGCCCCTATGAAAATCTGCCATGGGTAAGTTGCATTTGCTAAACGGAAACATGTTCAAATCTCAGTGTCCACCATTAAGTACAAACAGCAAACTATAAAATTTTTTTGCAAGTCTTTGTGAAGAGGCCAACAACTTGTTGGCCCTTCATCTCGACTATCCATTCAGCATGCTGTGCCACAGTACAGATCTACCGAGGCCAGCGCTGAATACACTTACTTAACACAGCAAAGGGAAACTCATCATGGCCTTACAGATATTCACCGCGAGACAAGGCTGGAATATGTTGGTATGTGTGGAAACTAGTCCCATGGCCTAATCTGGACCAGAGAAAATGTGTGTGTGTGTGTGTGTTTGTTTTTTTATGGATCAGATTAACACATTAGCTGGATTAATTCACACTTGTTTCAACTGAAACAAAATTAATCTCAAAATATGGGATTCCAGATTGTTAGAAAAGACCAGGCCTTCTTCTGCTTTTGGTCTACCTCTAATGTGAATTGCAAAAGGACTTCGAAGTTTCACAACATCCCAAAGATTTTGCAGAGGTATCAAAATTATTAGTCTCTTCAACTTAAGGCTAATTTTTGGTCAATAGAAAAAGACTTCAAGAGGCCTGAAATTGTCCTCTGTAAGTGCTTCTTTATGTCTCATCAACACAGAGCATATATCATTTAGCAGCATTTTCTTTTATGTTTTTTTCATTCCTAGGAAAAAATGACAAAGGATTCTCTGAAGTAATGGAGCCTAGCAATATCAAAAGCTATTCCTATACATATTTCTGGACCTCTGCCCTCTGTCAGCAGAGGGAAGACTCCCTTGAAACCTAAGATGACCAGGCTGCACTAGTGAAAATTACTAGAAAAAGAAAAGGGAAAAGCAAAATGGAGACGCATAAGCAAGATGATGATGAGCCTACCATTAAAAAGAGACACTCCATCTGGCATTAAAAAAAGAGTAAAAGACTTAAATGTGTGCAAGAGCAACATCACTTCCAAATGCAGGAGGCAACAGGCAGAGCTGCACAGCATCACAGCGCTGGGGTACTCAGGTTGTGAAACAGAGACGCTGCTGCCCTTAGGAAGAGAGCAAGAAGAGGTGCACTCTTCTGCACTCATGCATACTTTCCAGCTATGAGTCCCAGGGTTGCCTTTTAAGACACCAGGACAGTCCTGAGTGGTACAAAGGGTCACGATTCCTCCAGAATACAACTGCAAATATTTTAAAATGCTGTCCAAATACCGCATAAATATTTTCCCCTTATATCATCCTGCTATACATATCTTTATACTTAGCAAGTGCATACTGGGTAATTTTTCTGCCTCTTCCTTACCGTAGTCACCCAGATACTGAATTTTTCTCCCTGCTGAGTGGAACAATGAGATTTTTTTTACTATTATTTCAAATGTTTTTCACAAGCTTGATTCAAAAAGGGATAATTCCCCACTGTATTTTCAGTCTGATTATCAGATGATGATGGACAATAGATTGATAAGAGTCACTCAAGAAGATGCAAGCTCTTGTGTATAACAGCCACTGCAATTATCAGACACTACTAAACTATTATTGATCCTGTTCACATTGGGTGATAACTGAGCATTTTCCACTTATTTAAAGTGCTGTTAGCCAGAAATTCCCATCAATGAAAAGTAGTAGACGACTTTCTTCAAACATGGTTCAATAAATAATAGCACATATAGAAAGTCCATAGTTCCTTAACCTCAGTGAAACAACTAACTGTGAGACACAAATATGCCATCTAGTTGTTGCTAAATGGTTGATTACAATAAATTGGGAACCTCCACGAGGTCATTTAATATGTAACCTAAGTATCACTGACAGACCCATTGTAACCCTCCAGAAAATAGAAAGAAAAAAGGCCGTTGTTTCATATAGCTTCAATAATATGAAGGAAAAAAAAAAAAAAAAAAAAAACTGTCCAGATCAAACAAAGTGGACTTCTCCCCATAACGTCGTGGGGCAGATCTCATTGTCTTAATCGCTAAAGCAAGGTTTCTTATATATAATCGTATTATTTCAAAGATATGTAAATCTGTGCTTAATATTAGACTGGTACATTTTGATAGAACTATAATCACAGCAAAAGTGGTCCTTATCAGTGAAATTCATATTACTTTCATTTTGTTCTCTTTAATACTGGGGACATACAGGATGTGATCTGATATTCAGTGTATTATATTTCTCAAGCAGGGCCAGTGGCAACATAGCAATGGACTGCATGTAAAACTGACTATTAAGGATATTAACTGGTAATTGCTTAGACTAATCTTTCTAAATAATCAGTAATTAAAAAAATAAATAAAAAGGCTGACCATTGTGATTTAAGATCTGATTAAAATTGACCAAAAAAGTCAATTGGGATGGTTTTAATTATTTATGGTACCTTATTTCCCTTTAACACAAATGCTTTATAGTTTATTGTGAACAAAACAGATAATTTGGTGCAACAATGGTTGTTCTTTTATTGGCAGAACAAGTAAACTCTAATACAAATCATTTCAGGTCAAAAAGATACTTTCTTTTCTTTTCAAACAAACCCATAAGAAGTCTTGTTTCTTTAGATCCAGCATGCACTACCAACACACTAGATTGTCCATCAGCAGCTTGCAGAGAGAATGAAGGAACAGATTTGATGAGAGACCCTGATTTTATATGTGAACTTTTGCAGCTTATTATGCACAAGGGAAAGGAAATCATATAGGGATAATATATTTGCCAAACTACAGTTACAAATGACAGTCAGCGTGAAACTCAGCTTTGCTGAGTAAAATGTTGTATTGTAAAACAGCTGTTGTGAGGTGGACTGGATGAGCAAACCTTCTTGTCACTACTTAATGCAATATAGTGGTGGGTAATTTCAAAAATAAAGGTGTAAGATTCATACCTCCACAGCATCCAGAAAGTACCCAGTTATCATGCAGCAATTCTTCATGAAAAAAAAAAAAAACACTCACTGATCACATACCCCTCCTTAGCACATACTACCATTCCTTGGAAACAAGGCAGAAGTCCATTAAGCAAATTGTGCCCTTTTCTGAAAGGAGAGATCCTACCTTCAAATATACTTTCTCCAAATAAATTTTCTTAGCCTCCCAGGTTTATTAAACTACAAACAGAAACAAATTTCCATAATCCAAAATGTTGACCAGAGCTAGTCCATGTTTGATCTTGCTAATAAAGACAGAATATGCGCACTCACTACAAGGCTATCATAATCCCTGGATAGCACAATAATACCTCTCAGCCCATAGCATACTTCAGTCGGAGGTATACTAGATATTGGGTAGGTGAAACTAAGCAACTATTATGCCCCAGAGTGAGCTCACACTTCCATACAAATTAGTTAAAGACAGCCACACAGATATTCATCAATCACTTAATCTCTGATCTTTAATCCTGCTCTTCAAAGGAAACCGACAAAAATGTCTTCCAAAGACAACTTATAAACTACTATTCATAGTAATCCTGGCTACCAAAAATCATGGGCTCCAGTGATACTGCTTTTCTTATACACGCTTTCTCCTCTTTGCTCTCCCCATGTGTACATTGTCTCTCAGGAGATAACTCCTATAATCTTTCTATCACCTAAGTACCAACTACCTCTTCTTTCCGTCTGAATATACATATATCCAGAGTATATATTCTCACATTTTGTTTAGATTTGAGTCTCCTATTCGAAACTCAAAAAACAAGTTTGTGTGACCCAGAGCTTGCCTACTTTTTCAATTATACTAGCTGTTCCAACTAAGAGATGTTGTCTCTTCCTACAAGACTCATATTCCCTATTCCTCAGATAGAAGCGGTAACAGAATAAAATAAGCTTATCTGTTCTATTCCAACCTTTTTTTCTGCTTGTCTCTCTGTAAACATAATATAAAAGACACCCTACAAAGCTTAACGTCCAAATATAGAGTCATAGGTTAGGTAGAGGACAGAACTAGAAATAGCAACTCGGAATCCTTGTCCCCTCAGGTTGCAATGCCTGAACCCATAGGAAATCACCCAGCCAAAGGTTCTTGACAGTGCTGAAATGGTAAATGGCATGTGTTCATTGCTGTATCTCCCTAAATCTTACTATTCCAATTCTTCAAAATGTCTTAGTGGCATTTGCCACTAGGGAGCTTTGCGTCAGTGGGGACCTTCCTTTTTAACCTGCATTTCTTGTTTTAGGTTAATCTGGTCAAAACACTTCATCTAGCAGAAAAGCGAGTGCACCTCAAATTATACAAATGCTTTGAGAACTAATAAAGATCTGGAATGGAGGTAACTGATGTGATTCTGAAGGGAAAATCTGTTAATTAATGAAGATTGATACTCCCAAGTAAGTTGTTCTATCTAAAACCAACACCAAATGATATGTACACTGAGACAATTTGGATCTGAAAAACAGCTGCAGC
>NW_010580871.1:71943-93074 GCF_000705375.1 Tinamus guttatus | reverse complement strand
GTCCAAACTCAGAGACATGCTAATAATACCTTTTAGGTTAGTGTTACTACTGGTTGAAAATTAATGCAGTAAACACACAATTTATTACAAGAGAAGACTACTTATAGTGATGTTATTTAACAAATTAACAACTTTGGCATCAATGAAAATTCATTATAGCACTACAGCTGAACTTTATTATAAAGAGCCAGAGAAAGAAACTATGAGTCTAAAAAGATTTTAAAGGGCTTCTAGTTAAATCTATCAAACTAGCTGGGGACTTTGATTCTTTTATTTTGACAGTGTGGAATTGTGCCACTTTAATGGTCAGGAGTAGAATTCCTTTTTGAGGAAAGGCACTACATGAGAGTCACATCTTAAGACTAAGTCATTGTTACGTAAAATTCAACTCTTCAGGAATCACACTAACATCAAACCAAATCATACGGCTGTAAATCAGAGTTTAGGTCTCCGAATTCATAAAATTCATTACTACAAGCTATGAGAAGGATTCAATTGGCCTAAAATACAACCTTCTTATTTTTTATGTATGTTTTTATATAGCTTATATAAGGTTACCAGGTTCTTTCTCCCACACACACAATTTTTCATATTCAAACCTTCAGGGTTCACCTGAAGTTAATCTTCCAAACTTTTTGACAAGCAGTGATTTTTTTTTCTTTTTACTCATAGAAAGATTTATTTCTCATTCTTTATTCATCCTTCTAATGCAGGCTGAGATTTCTGGCAATTACTCCTTTTAAGAACTAGAGCTTTTAGTAAAATGTCAAATATCCTGAGAAAAAAACATGAAGCTCCTGGGGGCAGCAGTGACTTCTTTGGTGTTTTCCCATGGCCCTTGCTGCGGAAGAACGGGCTCCACTTCACAAAGAAGGGTTGTATACGAGTGGGTAAGAAAAAAAAAAAAAAAAAAGAGAAAGCTGGGGTCCAGCTGCTTCTTGAGACCAAAAAGAATACAAATAAAGATTTGTATTTCTGTTTCTTCAGTGCTTTCACCCAGAACCACTATAAAAGCATTTAAAAACTGTAAGCTGACATTGCACTTGCAAACAAGTATGAAATCCCACAGAATGCCCCAATGGTTAAGGTTGGAAGGGACCTCTAGAGAACATCTAGTCCAACCCCCCTGCGCCAGCAGGGACACCTAGAGCATGTGGCACAGGGTGGCATCCAGGTGGGTTTGGAAGATCTCCAGGGAAGGAGAATCCACAACTCTCTCTACTGCATTTTTTTTTAAGAAAAAAAGCCTGAGTCTATCTGTTGGTTGCAATTTCTAGTGAAGTATACATTAAACGATCCTAAAAAAGCACACCTTTTCCAGTACAGCTGTGTTTGTCCATTACAGCTGCAGTTCAGAGTATTCCCTAAAGCTCAAGAAAAAAAGGCAAGATGCTCAAGTCACTTAAAGCAACTGAAAATAGAATTGGGAATTCTTAACATGTTGCTATAATTCTTAATCCTTATGCCTGTTATTAAACTTTATTATTTATTGTGTTATTTGTTGTATTATATGTATTCTTCAGTGTGTTATAAATGTGCTATTTAAACATGGCTGAATTTTCTTAAACTAAATCACACTTGGTAAGGAAAATAGTTGTAACTGTTTTATTTTACTAGTAAAATGCAAATTTTACTTCAGAAAAAAAAAGTATGTTTGTTGCAACTGATTATTTTCCATTGTTTCTATCTTTGCAACTTCTTTCCTTGAACCTCATTCTTCTTGATAATAAAATGGATAAAGAATAAGAGAAAGAACATTTAAAAAATAAAACCAAGCCCCCCAAATTAACATTCCCATTTAATGTCATTACAACTAGATTCAGATAAATAAAGGAAAATATGAATCTGACTTGGAAGTATTAAAGAACTCCTGAAAAAAAAACTTTAATATTATTTTAAAATAATTTAAAATTTATTCATGAGTCAAAATTCACAGAAAACTTCTGCTCTGTCATCCTTATCAGTAAAATTGGAGAGAAATTGGGTCCCTTATCTCACAAAAGAAATTGCAATTAAAAAAAAAAAGTTACAATTTGCTTTAGGATAAATGTTAAAACTGTACATATTCACAAACACAAAAAGAATTTTGTTTTAGACCAATTTTGTATTGGTCAGTTTTTTCAATAATCAGTTGTTATTGTTATTGGATGGAAGTGTTATTGTGATGGAAATTGTTACTAGCATGTCAAAATACAGCACCCTCTTCAACTCAAACCTCAGAAATAACTTGTTCTGTTTAAAAGCTGCTGTAGCAATATCTCGTCAAGAGTTTGAAAACTTCTATCTTTTAACTACTTTAAAATAAATAAGCACTCTTTATTTTTTTATTTTTTATTTTTTACTATAATAAAGATAAAGAAGTGTTTTGACTGGCCATTGCAACTTGCTAGTCTGGTCTAATTATATCTCCTTGCACAACCCAACACATAAGCAAAAGTAAGACAATAGACAAAAAGAAACACTCTGAACCTGTAGTTCACTCAATCTACCTCATCTTCCAAACCCTTTTGGAGGTCCATTTTATTGGGTATTCTCTGAGATGTGCAATAAAAAACACATTTTTGAAGGGCTCTCAGAATGTCAGGAACTGAAAGGTCTTGGAGTTTATTTGCTGAAATTCATAACTGATTCAGTGCACACATTTCACAGCAGATCTGTAGAAGTAAAGAAGCAACAGATTCCTACTGATAGGATAAGAGTAAGGAGTGTAGCAGAACAAAGTTAGGCTTACAAGCCCAACTGCAATTGCCTTAATTGCAAACAGCATTTCTGATCATCCAGTAGCATGGCACAGAAATGAACTGGTGAACAAAGAGAGTCTTGACATTCTTTTCCTCTTAATATAGGCACAGAAGGGATCAGCAAGAAGCTGCCGTTCTGCATCGCACAATTATGTGCCTCATTCATTAGTACCACATCATTGACTACACCATGAAAGGAATGACAAATTAGCAATTTCACAGGACTAGCATAATACTATCATTTGTATCACGAAGTCAGCAAAATCTAACCTCCAATAATTCAGCTCACCATTCTAAGCCAAGGCTGGCCATCAATACGGTTTTATGTGCCTTGTACTAATCACTAAAGTCAGATAATATGCAAGGTTAATGGTTGCAGAAAGTCTGGGGAAATATCCAAGATCTGATAAGGAAATCCCACATTACTGCTGTTCTATGTGTGTATATCCCAATCAAGAATAGGCAAAGGAAGGAAATCAATGCTTAAGGCAGTTATAATACATCTCTTGGTGTAACATATAAATTGGCCCTTCATTGCCCATTCACATTTCAGTTAATAAATAGTTCAGACATAGGACACATGGATAGTGAAGAACTGTAACCATTGTATGTTTGTCACCCTTACTTTAGATTTATGCTGTCTTAGTACAACAGCCTGTATCCAGTGCTTTTCAATTATTTTGCTAGGCTTTTAAAGAAAATAAGACGAGGTGATGCTTAATCCTGATCAGTAGTTTGTTACATATTCTACCATCTGAAAAGAACTTGATGCATTTTTCCTCATTTAAACAAACAGATAATCAACCTGGATATTCTCATTCTAATTGTATCCCACCATTGACTATGATCACAAATATATATCTCATCCTCATTGCTGATAATGAAAACTCTTTTTTTTTCCATACTAGCTATAGCAGAATGGATGCTGATTTCCTTTTATATTTAGCACTGCATTATCAAAGGATGCTCTAAAGCAATTTGCAGAATAAAAAGTCTAGCCTCACTATGCTCATACACACATTTTTAATGCTGATAATATATAAATTTGCATTATTTAACTCTACATCTGTCCAATGTTCCTAAAATGTCAAACTCTGCACTTTAAAACTTTTTAAAGTGAGCCTTTTTATTACTTCTAATATAATTACATCCATTTCTGCCCTGCAAACCAAAAACAGGCAGGCAGTGTATTTAATTTGTAACTAACTGCACCACTAAATGCAAATGTAAAATTGGCAGCTTTGATGTTACAGCATTAAATATAGCTTATCTCACCAGTGACAGTGAGAAACAGACCCTCTCTTAGGACTGTGAATTATGACAGCCTCTCCAATGAGTGAAAAATCATCCCTGTACAGCTGTCACTGATGAGATTTTCTTTTTCTTATAGCGTGTGAGTGCTTCAGCATGCTTGGAGCCACCACTCTGGTGGCTAAGATGGAGTCTGCTTTAATGCAACTAAGTGTGCCCTTTTGTTCTGCAGATTCTTTGGTGATATTTTTAAAAAATGCAGAAAAATAATAACAAAAAAGAGCTCTAGGTCCAGTAGCTAACTTACATTAAACTCACTTGAAGGAGAAATTAGAAAATGACAAGCAAATAAAGAAAAAGACTAAGATATTCTCCAGCTCTTACATCATGCAGAGCATAACTTGATTTTGCCAAATTTGTACAGGTGTACTTTTACTAACTCAGGCGTAAGAAATCCACAGTGGAGTTATCTAATAACATTGTAACATCTAGGAGTTTTGATTAGGACTTCAGAACACTTTTTCTGGATAATGCATAAACAAACTCAGAATAAGCTGGCTTTCCATACAGTTTGCAATCTATAAAAAGAGTTTGTTAGCCACACACTACTGCCAAGAACAGAGCAGAACCTCAAAACCCTGCAAAGTGGAAGTTTTTTGATTCCATAACTGTGAAAGACAGACAAACCCCATGGGAAGTTTCAAACATGGTGATGCCAGACAAACATTGAGTGATAAGTGCTGGTGAACAAGGGAGACACCTAACCAGTCACTCACATATCTTAATTTACCTGCTTCTGACTAACTAGGCATTGTATGCCAATTTTTCAGTTGGGTAGGCAACAGATGCCACAGTGCATCTTCTTCCACAAGAGGCACACAGGACCCAAACTTCGAAGATCACACCAAGAGTAAAAGGAAAGAAGAATGGTTGCTAATATTTATGTAAGAAAGCTTTGTGTTGCTTTTTATTATTATTTATTTACTATTTACTATGTATCTTTGATTGATCTGATTATGAGTGTATTTAGTAAAACATTTTTGGGGACCTTTCATGAGCTGACAGATCGTTCTCTCCCTATCCTGCTTAAAAAAATTTGCAGGTAGCATGCCCCTTTAGTGCCTTATGTCCACTTCCTTAGGAAACAAAAAAGGCAGCAACCCAGTGGACAAGCCCCAGATGTAACTAACAAACTGGAAGCAAACAAGCGTCTCATGTTAGACCTGCCTAGAGCAGGTCTGCAAATGTATCTCAAACACATACCGTGAGTGTGATGTTACATTACTGCACATAACCCACTGGTAAACCTCATGAACATAGTTTACTTCAGTCTGCTTGTATATTCCAGCAATTTTCTGTATTCCAGCAATACCAATTGTTCAATGGTCAAGGACTGAGCAAGGCTTGAGTGGTGCTCATCATGAAGCCTACAACCTCCTCTATCGTATCCACTATTTTCTATTTGATATCAAGAAGCAGATCAATATTCTCTGTTAGACCACAAGCCTCCATGTAAGATTTTGAAACAATCATCTGTTTTTGCTTTGCTTTGCACTATAATCCTTGTGGCTAGGACAGACTACTGCATGAATATCTACAAAGCTACCCCACTCATCTCCCTTAAATTCAAAATATTCATCTGAAAACAGATTACTAGTGGCCTATAGCTGCTGCTGTACATTGTGAACAGAAATTGTGTCCTAGCTTTTATATATACTTTCATCTCTCTCTATGTATGTTACTTCTTTTGTTTTATACATATGAAAATTTTATTTCTTCTGTTTTTTTTATCAGCTTGCAAAATGACTCATTTCAAAACTGTTATGCTAGCCCAGAGGACTTCAGTTTTCTGTTTTTAATATTTTGTGAATTGGAGGAAAGCTCCCTACGTAATGCCATTTTAAGAGTCTTCAAATGAGATGTCCAACAAATATTCCTTCCCTTTTCTGCCTAGAAAATCAGGACAGATGAAATTTTTTGCTGCATTCCACTAATACCCAGGAGTTTTGCTAGCCATTCGTGAATTTTGAAAATGTGGTCTTTCTCCGGAGACTACCCATCTACTGCTGACTCTTGCATGTTTGGGGTTTGGCACAGTGAAAGTCGTCTCTTTCAGGAGCAGCAGTTCTGCAAAACATTCAACAGCTCTTGGGTAAAAAGCTGCACTGAGAATTGTTCAATGCCTCAGTGCTATTATTAAAGCAAGCAAGCTGAAATTGAATCCTAGACCTGCCATCATGTTGAAAAAGCAGCCAGATTTCAAGGGGCAGAGAATAATAATGCGGTTATTCTTAAAAATGCAAGAGAGAATTGACCAGCAATTTGAATTTGCCTTCTCTCACTATGCATGAGAAAGCTGGAGTCTAAGATTAACACTATCTGAAGAAAAACAAGTATGCAGAGCAGTAATAATAAGGCCAGGAGACCTCAAGCAGGATGAATTTGCACTAAACACTTTTGCCATGATTATCCAAAAGGTCTGCAGAGGAGTGGGAGATAGCAAGGCAGGAGGCAGCCTGTGGTAGTGACTGGAAAAAATTTGAGGCAAAGAAGAAAGCCCCAGGTGACAGAATATTTTGCCATGCTTTTGAGCACCTTTTAAGCAAATAGATTAAAAAAAAAAAAAGGTTGAGTGTAATTCCCTTGTCATATTCATATTTGCAAGTCAGTGGGAATATTGTGTCATATTCCCAAGTCATATTCATATCTTGGTCCCAAGTGACAGTTTGGGAGAATTTCTTGTTGGCCACATCATAACTTTCAACCTCAACAAGATCCAAATATAGGATGCAATTTGCAATAGAGAGTCCCAAGTATAGAATTCATGAAGAGTATACATACAGGAATCCCAAATGGCTACATGATTTGTTATTTGAATACAATGTCAATGTCTTTCAGTGCTGTTTGTCTTCTGTTGCAGTGCACTGGAGAAGATTTGAGGATTGACAAGTTCCAGTTTTGCAAAAAATAAAGCTGTTACAGTGTAGAAAACTCAGCAGGATTAGAATTTTGCTTCAAGTGGGCAAGCCCTCATTGTGTAGAGTAATGACACCTTTTTTAAGGATAAATGAATAATAGCTCTCTTCAAAATAATGAGAAATGTTTTGCATTGTTTCTCTCAAAGGAAAAGGATGCAGACGCTGAAAGAACAATTAAAAGATAAGGACAGAAAATTTTCCGGAAGGTTCACTGCAACAGCTAATTGAGGCTGTTTTACAGTAACCATTTCAATTTTATAATTTTCAGTACATTTTTTTAACTCATATTAATGCAACAGCACTTCATCATTTTTTCTTGGTCTTAGAGAGAATGGAGTAAGTAGTTCTACCCCATCTTTATATACTTCAAATTTTAGGTCAAAACCAGGCTTTCACAAAGCATGTGTTTTAAGTAAGAATATCATTTGATCACTGGAACCTCAATTTTCTTCCTCTTCTGATTTTTTTTAATTCATGATGATTAGGTTACTGTTAGCATCTTTTTTTGTTAATTTGTTTTACAAAGTAAATGGTTGGATTATAAAGAAAATCTTTAGAATGTGACCTGAATAAAGGAGATCTGAAGACATCTGATTGAATCTGCACAGAGCCTGAAAGGATGGTTCTGAGATGTAGGTTCCCCTTTTCACTGCAAGGGATAACAACTCTGTGACTAATCACAGTAATCTAAACGTTGTCAATTACTTCGCCCATCATTAAAGCATATAAAGAGAAGCGGCTTTGGAATCCATACACAGTTCTAAAGGAGACAAAAGACCAGCCAAGGAGGCATGGATCTAAAATTCAGAAGCACAAGCTTTTGCTAAGAGTTGACATATCAGTGGGGGCGAAGGGAAAGAAACAGATCATGCAAAATTCTTTTTATTTTCGAGGAACAGAGAATACAACATTGGGAAGTTTGGTGAGTGGCCTCAGAAAACAACATATCATTTAAGGATATGGCACAAATAAGACATAATGTAAGGGAAAGCAAATCAAGGACTGTGAATGGAAACCTGCCATTACTCTTTAGTAAAACTCCTACTGATTTCAATGGAAACAATATTTATTAACCCAGTCTTTTGTATGATAACGGCCAAAGTACATCGGAATACATCTCAGTTTAAAAGAGCATGTAAAAGGCAACTCAATATTCTATTTCTCATTTTCCTGTCATATCTATTTTGTGTTAATTAGTTTAAAAATGTTACTGATGTCAGTACAATGAAAATGGTATCTATAAATTATACGCTGCTTAGACATGTGGTAACAACTTTCAGACTAAAGAGGGTGTTGAACTTCTTTCCTGTCTTCTTTAATTTGATAGTTATAGTGTCAGAGCAGTTTCTGATGGGAAAGAGAAATGAAATGAAAACTGAGCCCAATCATTAGCTTCTCCATGCAAATATTCATAACACAGAAAAAAAAAATCTTGTGCCCATCTCTGCTTGGTATAAAGAAAGGGTTTGCATTCAACTAAACATTGCTATTCAGTGATGCTCCAAGGAATAGAAAACTGATTTCACTTTTAGATGCAACTTTAAAAAATGCCAAAGGTAATATGCTTAGTCAAGAGCCTTAATAACATATATGGCTACACAAGGCAGAGCAATAGCAACAGTCTGAGTGTCCAACATGTAAGGTAACACCCACAGAAGACAAGTGGTGTTTTGGCACTCCTAAGTCCCCTCCTCCACTGTTTTTTCACAGTTAACTGAGTACACTAGTTACCTCTGTCCAGAAACTTACAAACAGAGTTGCTCAATACTAGATAACTATCTTGCTTCCTCCAGGTTCCATCCTCTGGAGACCAGCACTAGGACTTCACAGGTTCAACCGGTCCAGCAGGACAAAATTAACTCTACCTGAATGGGCAATAAATCTTTCAGATCTTGTTTCTCTTTTTTTCTCTATCAGTTTCCTTCTTTTCTTCCTAAGAGCTTCTTCCATTATTAGATAGCATTTCTTCTATCTGCTTGCCAGGCACCAACTTCATGCCGAAAAGCCAATTGAGCAAATAGTTCAATTCTGGATTGGTCAGTACTCAGGACCTGCTCAGGACAGATTACAGTCCTACAGCCAAATGTCCTGTATTTAAGATACTTGCCCTATGCTCCAAGGAACTTTTCTGTTTTATTATCCCAGTTGATGAAATGTATATGAGCCTATAGAAACTAGAAATACTCAAATTTCAGCTTTGGATATGAGTATAATTGCTTGTCTTGGGATGGACTTTCTAAAAGGGTAGTGCAATTACCAAAAAAAAAAGGGGGGTAACAAAGAAACATGCAAAATTTTACAGGTCTTGGGCTTACAGATCTTATTGTATTAAGGAAAAAATAGACCTGTCATCATGCAGTGTTAAAGCACGGAAGCATTGCTGACTGTGCCCTGGAAGGCATGCCCTGCCACGGTACCTTTCTGGTTGGCAGGGCAAGACTGGGGCTAGATGGGTCCTTAGCGGAAGCTCCTGAAGTTTGCCTCAAATTTTGATGCTGGATAATGGTTATATTAATGACCTTTCTGTGTGCCTATCACTACAGCCTGTCTTTACTCTTACCCTCTATGGAAGCAGTGCAGACTAAATGTTTCTGAATCTGAACTTTAAAAAAATGTAGAAGGGTTTTGCCTTACACATCAAGAGTGAAAATTCCAGCTGTTGTCTTCTAAAAAAGGAAGTGCTTTCACACACAGGAATAGCCAAGTGAATATATAGTCTCTGTTATAGCAGCAGATAACTGCACCTTCCTTACTCAGGGCTATAACATCTTTCCAGAACCTTCTCCCATGAAGTACTGAGCTACTTCTTCGAGGGAGTATTTTGTCTGAAGCTGAATTTACTGTTCAGCCTGATAACGAACTTCAGTCAAAGACTACTTGCTCATACAGAATTATTCTTGGTGCCTTATGTGTGGTCTGTCCATCCCAAATTGCTCTCCTGAAAAAGGGACTCAATTAGTAGTAAGCTTACCTATCACTTATCAGCTGACCATGTAAATAGCCTGCAAAATAGTAAAAAGGCAGGTGGTAATCCAATGGGATAATAGCTCAGGGAAAAAATATGCTATTAGCCCTGCTGGGCTCCACACGGCAAGCAGCCCTTTCCACTCATAAAACCATGAATAGATCCGCTGCACAGCAAGAACACAGCCACGTTCGGCAGCATGTGTCAAGGCAGGGAGGGAGCGAACCTGCTCTTGTGAGACAAAAGACTACACTCTGTGAGATAAACAACGCTAAGGCAGCATGATCACAGAATATTTAAAAATAACCATATAATAATGAAATGCAAAGCAGGGGGAATGGGGGAGGGGAGAGGGTAGGAAATGTTCAGACAACTGGAGTGGAATCTCACTGCAAAATAAAAGAAAATATTCCTCGTGCCAAAAGGTTGAGTCTATTATCTTGGAGTCACACTTTGTGTTCTTCCTCCTGCTGTTTCAGGGCCAGCAGGAAACCAATTTAGAAAATAAGGGACAGATTTAATCCCAGCCAGTTCACCTTATGTTGGTATTGAATGCTAGGTAGCGAGGTGTGGGTAACCATTGCTGCAATGCACACATACCTAGTTCTGGAAAAGTACAGGGGAAAAGGGTGGAGGTTCTAAACAACAAAAATGCATGTCAGATACTTGCTACTTCAGCACCTTCTCAGCTACAAAATGTTGTGCTAGAGCATTTAGAAAGAAAATTGTACTATCATAAGCCAGCACAATATTCCCAATGTCTTGCCCAGCTCTTCAGTTAACCAGCAGGTGACTTATGGAGCCAATATGGACAGTCCCACCAAGACTTCGGGCTGGAACCAAAGACATAGCTGACAACCAAAAATGTTCTCTGTGGCCTTCAGCATGTCATTTAACCTATCTTTGTCTCCCTTATCCATCTCATCTGTAAAATGGAGATAACATGACTTACTCTCTGGCTACTACACAGCCACAGTAGTAGCTGCATAGCAGATTTGAGATCGTCAGGTATCTGGCATTGACATCACAGCAAGGATGATTAGAAAGCTACGGGCTTCCTGCAGTTCTTGGCTACAGAAGAAATGATGTAGGCAGACCAAAGCTGTAGGGAGCAGGTCACCAACACAGTGATTAAATCAACAGTCAATTTCCAGTAAACCAGAGCATTTACTTGGTTTTAAATCCCAATTTTATGTAAGAAACTGATGTGCTTAACCAAATGGCAAGGCACAGCACAGGTTGTTTTCATACAAGATTTTACTTATCTGTGTCTTACATTTACAGTCTTTCAAAGCTCACATATATACTCACTGTAGCAAATAAAAGACATTTGAATTTTAGTTCCTTGGCTCTAGGATGATCTGCATTTAAATCTACTAATTCCTAATGCCACTGAAAAACATGCACCTGGTTTATCTGCTTATATATAGCTGAAAGGAACTCGGGAACAAAGCAGGAAAGCATTACTATAAGCACCTGAAGCAGGATTTTCAGGGGTTGAGTAAGCTGAACACCCAGGTGTTTAACAGTAACTGCAGAAGCTCAAAGCTAGAGAAAATCAACTTCATTACTTTTTCATCCGGTATAAACTGACTTAGTGAAGTAAGGAGGAGGGAAGGAGAGCAATAGGATGTTGAACTGAAAGTTGACACTTTCAGGGCAGATTGTGCTCTCTGAACCTGAAAAGAAAACTAGAAAACAGTGCTTGATGGAAGAACAAGCAAGAGCAGACATCAGGAGCAAACCTGAAAGAAAGAACACCAGCTGTGGGTTTTCTGCTTCAGGCGCAGTGACACATCTCTCCCCATATATACACAGGTTATTGCATTGCCAAATGGGCCCGTTCTCTCCATTCCACTGGAAAAGCATCAGAAGTACATATGAGAAAGGGCAGAGCTTTAGCAATGTAGAAATGAAAGACATAAGGGTAGCACTTCCAAGACGTTGTTTCATCAGTACCTTTGATCTGTCTTTAATCCTCTTTTAACTCTTTTCAAGACCGCTGAGAAAACTTTTCTATCAAATTAAATATTGATTTAAGGTCATAATAAAAAACAGATAAGCCAAATGCAAAGTTGGAGACACCTCTCAAATTAAGCTTAAGGGCTGGAATGACTCTTTTAAGGATTACTAGCAATAACCTCACTGGAGGAGGCATGAAGTAGCTGAAGGCATAGATGTCCATCCTGCAGTATGATAAGCAACAGCTCCCTTCAGCTTCATGCTAGGTGAGTATGCACATTACCCAGCACACAACAGTGCAATGCTTCAAGCACCTAAATACACAGGCTAAAGCTTTCAGAACTAGTTCACAAATTTCACGTGTGCCTAGCAGAAGCTCCCTGTCTCTGGAAGATGAGGACTAATCTTTCCTGCAGTCATCTGCACTGTTGATCTGGTGCTCACAGGTTAGCCCAACCTCTTGCTGGAGAAAACCCCTCCATGCCCTGCAGCCTGGCTCTTCATTCTCACAGTATATAAACCAAATAGCCAAAAGCCAACTTTCCCTTCCAGCCAACCGAAAGGATTATACTTACTCATTTGGCTGTAAAGTAGAGCCTTGTCCCAAACAGTGCAACTCATTCACTGACAGCTAACCACTTACCTCTGAGAAGACCTCACCTTTCACCGTGACAGTCACTCACTCATCACCCACTGCCAGCCTGAGTCCTCACAATGTCCCAGGAAGGCTGAAAGCAACACTGAGGAATCCCTTTCTCACAGTTACACCGTCACATGACAAGAACACCCATCAAGCAAATAGCCATGTTCCAAAAATGAATCATCTTGTGACATTTTAGAAAATATTTTTGTGACTGTATAGTAAGACTAACCTTACTATAAACAAAGTCAGAACTGAATTTTGAAAGGTACATGGAAAAATAAAACCAAAGCTCTGAGAAACCAGCAAAATATAAAATGTAGAAGAATTAGAGCCAATTTAATGCTTTGTTAACACTTTAAGTCCAATACACATATCAAAAGTTCAAGAAACTGAGAGTATAATCTGTTTCCACCAGCCAGAAAATGAGGATCTGTCATGGGTAACAACACCATTGCACACATCTAGGAAAAAAGACTCTTCTCAAGTTAAACTGTTATTTATCAATTTAAGCAGAGAAAACAGTAGAATGTATCTCATCCCAGGAAGAAAAAGGGAAAGGTTAAGGGACTTTTCCTTCTGTTCTATTCAGTGGGTAGACTCAGCTGTTAGATCACAACGAATGAGCCTGTTATATACGCTCCACTATAAATCTAACTACTCCATAATTACAGTTTGTTGCATAAGTGGTTTTTGGAACAAATGCATTTTATTTTACAGAAATAGGCTTGAATCAACTGAACTCCCATCCAATCAATCAGACCAACACAACTCCACTGCACTACACAGGCTGTGCTGCACACAGCACTGACAGCGGTAACCACACGTCTTCTGTACAGCAGTACCAACGCCAGCCCAAGTGGTGAGAGATGAAAGTGAGAGGTGAATAACACATATGTGGGGAGAATCAAGCAGTGTCACATAAATTTTGCTAATCTGGCTGCTTTGAACAGACTTGTCAAGGCTGAGCAGGCACACACAAGAGTGAGGTGGCATAGCTGAGAAAATACACAGCAGTAACCACAAGATGTGCCACCACACAAGCCTGCTGTACAGGAGCTTGCAGTCCCTGTACAGGTAGTCCCTTGCTACCATACAGGAACTATAAAAAGGTCCTACAGGTTAAGTAGCTGTTCAGGCAAAGCCACTGGACTGGGAAGGTGCATGTCTCTTTTAAGACATTCTAATGGTTTGTTTATAGCTCTCCGCCTAAAGGCACTACTTCTAAAGTACACTAGAGCTATATAGGCTTTGCCAAGAATGTAGGACACTCAGTAGAAAATAGGTATTTCCTGAAAAATCAAGCCCTTGCATGCTACATACAATTCTACCTGTGCAGGTAAGCATTTTAAATGTTTTCCATGTTATTTTGTCAAGGTGTTTACTATGAACATGACAATGACAGCATGAAAACAGCACACTGGAACCTGAACAGTTTGTGTGTTATACTTATGCAAAGTATAAATTACAGCCAGTCAGATTTGTGAGCTATTGTGTGAGCTCGTTTACTTCCATGTTAAATCCTATCTGTGGGTGGATAATTTGGAAGCCCTCTCAGTGCACTTCTTCCATGTTCTAGGAACACAAGAAAAACACAAATATGGGAAGAGACAAATCAAAGTCAATGTTATTATTTCACTCTGCTATTTAGGAAGGATACTCAGGTATGAAGAGGGAGCCAAAGTTCAAGGATCAATCTTTATTATGTAATGGTGCAATCTTATGCTAAAGATTGTAAATCCTTCCATAGCTGAATGAAGGTTTCTGAACTTTTAGAAGTGTTATTTCGTTCTGAGACATACTGCCTTAAAATTATCTCTGTCTATTCTAGTGAGATCTTATTTTAAAAAAGATACGAACAACAAAATAATGTATAATGTAAGGCTCATTTTCATTTATATATACGTATATATGTATATGTTTATGAATGAACAATAAGGTAAGATGCTGTAAGGTCCTGAAGCAAGCCATAAGGATTAACCAATGAGTCCAAGTTTCAGAGACATTGAAGTAGAGAGAGAGGAAGAGAGAAGCAAAGCAATCCCAGTATCATCAGATGAACTTTTGCATCTTGAAGCTGTTCATTCTGACCTGCATGGATAGAGACATTTATTCCATGTCTCTTCTGAAGTACAGCAAAACTATCTAACTGCATGTGACAGCCAAGACAAACATCTACTTTAGTTTACTAAATAAACACATGCAATTATTATATCTCAAGCATTATCATTTATGAATTATGTGTGCACACACACATTTCTCTGTGTATGTACAGTCACTGAGGTTTTAGTTGAGTTTCTAGAGTTTGGCACTATTTTTATTTATTATTATTATTACTGCTATTTTACCGCTTGAGGTTTGATTACATGTTCAAATTTAGGTGTCATAGTAGCAAGTGGTATTTCATAAGAAAAATAGGCCTAACTACGGGTAGTATGACTGGCCGTTTCTACAGTCCCTATTGTCTTTATCTATTTAATGGTCCAGATGTCAGAACAATAGAACATGTTAAATATTGACATTGGGGAAGCACCAAGAAAATTAATATTGCTTTTTTTTATTTCTATATACTAGTAAATGCTTATTTTGGTGAGTATTACCCTAAATGCTCTTTTGGAACATTTTTTTTTCTAAAATTATTCTGCTATTTACAGGTTAAACTAAATTTAGATATGCAGGAGTTAACCA
Source organism: Tinamus guttatus (assembly GCF_000705375.1). Next base: position 77,849 of record NW_010580871.1, on the reverse strand, counting down.
TTTAAAATTTTAATGGTTTCCTTACCTTATTAATCCACAGTGATTCTATGTCAGTTGCATTGCATGATAATATTTGCTCAGCTGAGCAGTGTGTCGCTTCTGTTTACAATGATTCTACCTGTAGTAGTCCAGTTTATTTATACTTATATCATTACTTCCCTTGCTTTATCCCCATCACTAACATCTATAGCAATCATGACATATTATGTCTAACTAGAGCAGCTGCTGAAGAACAAGACACAGATCAGTAACTTTACAAACAACTTTTCAGTGTCTCCATAGGGCCTATTTCATTAAATACTTTATTTAAGGGGAAAACCTTTACTACCTCAGGTTTCTTCTCAAAATGAAAAAAATTATGTATTTAAGATTTTGGTGCTCCATTGAAGAACATGATGGAAGGAGAATATAACTTGTCTAATCAGAGTTTAAGTTACAGAATTGGTGCAATTAGTTCTGTATTTTAGCATAATGCAAAATATGCCAAGCTATTTTCTCTATTACATCCATTACATGTGTAAGAAAACTTCTTGATATGTCTTTCTCATAGGAGTGCTATTAGACTTACTATATGCTTATCATAGGATCATAGAATCATTGAGGTTGGAAGGGACCTCTAGAATCATCTAGTCCAACCCCCCTGCACATGCAGGGTCACCTAGAGCACGTGGCACAGGACTGTGTCCTAGCAGGTTTTGAACATCTTCAGAGAAGGAGACTCCACAACCTCTCTGGGCAGCCTGTTCCAGCGCTCTGTCACCCTCACTGTTAAGAAATTTTCCCTTAAGTTCCTGTGGAACTTTTGGTGCTTCAGTTTGTGACCATTTCCTCTTGTCCTGTCGGTGGCCACCAGGGAAAAGAGGCCTGCACCGTCCTCCTCACTGTCTTACCTTAAGGTTTTTATAGACACGGATCACATCCCCTCTCAGCCTTCTCCCTCCCTTGAGGTCCTTATAGACACTGATCAGGTCCCCTCTCAGCCGTCTCTTCTCCAGGCTGAACAGGCCCAGCTCCCTCAGTCTCTCCTCATAGGGCAGATGTTCCAGGCCCCTGATCATCCTTGTAGCCCTGCGCTGGACTCTCTCCAGTAGCTCCACATCCCTCTTGTACTGTGGAGCCCAGAACTGGACACAATACTCCAGATGTGGCCTCACCAGGGCTGAGTAGAGGGGCAGGATCACCTCCCTCGACCCTCTGGAGATGGTCTTCTAATGCACCCCAGGATCCCATTGGCCTTCTTGGCCACGAGGGCACACTGCTGCCTCATGGTCAACTTGTCGTCCACCATGACACCCAGGTCCCTCTCTGCAGAGCTGCTCTCCAGAAGGTCAGTCCCCAGCCGTACTGATGCATGGGTTTATTCTTCCCCAGGTACAGGACCTTGCACTTGGCCTTGTTGAATTTTATAAGGTTTCTCACTGCCCAGTTGTCCAGTCGGTCCAGGTCTATCTGAATGGCAGCACAGCCTTCTGGGAATGATTCTACATTTCCAGAATACCAAAAGTGCATATAGACAATGCACTTCTGATTTTTGTTCTTTTTTTTCTTCTGATGATTATTATATCAAAACATTTACAAAGAATCCCTGTGTGATCCACCACTAGGAAGTGGTTAATGATAGATTTCCTATGAGATATTTTCAAAATAGTTAAGTAAATAGCTCCTGGGTCATCATAATTTACTTCACTTTATCATGGGAAAATATCCTTCACAGAGATATGATTGAACAGAAGGCCATTTGAGACAAAGATAGCCATCCTTCAGGTAATGGAAGTTTCCTTAACCCCAAAAGAAACCCCATTCTACCCAGCTGGGCTGAATGCAGCTAAACAGCTGTGCTTCTTGCAGACTTTGGGCACCTTCTGGTCCTGATAGACAGCCGATGGGGTGAGACCACTGCAGAGAGGGAGTGCTAGGCACTTTGGAGAACATCACTGACTGCTCCAAGCCTGTGCTGCAGTAAGCATATACCTCAGCTCAAGATTGTAAAGCAACAATTCAGTTTCAGCCCCAGGGCTCCCTGCTGTCTTGGGCTTGTGTTGCTAACCTGGGCTTAACACAAGATATACTGCCCAGCTACATCACGAATCTGAGTTGAGTTGACCATCCTGAATTAAGACATAAGCCATGACTGTAGAAGCAGCATACTGAGCTGAAGATTTGCCTGTTACACAAGGAAACATGACTTAATGCCAAATGACATTAAGTAAGGAGCTCCAAGTCTACTCCGGCCCACAATAAAAAGCAGACATTTCAAAATCAAAGAACATTTGAAAGAAAGCCAATATTCTCAGGCCAAAATAGGAGGCCTAGAAGCCCTGAGAAAATCCATAGGCTAAAGGTAAGACTCTGTCACTTTACCTGCTGCAAACCAAGAGCCTTTGCGTCAACAGTGAGCCCAGCCAAGCCCAGGAGTGAAGAGTCTCTGGCAAAATAAGCCTCAGGATAGTGACCAGAAATATTGTGGCCCTTATCTGTGGGAATCCTGCACTGCAGGGAGTGCTTTGAACCATGAAATCCTAAGGTCTGCAGGACCTTTCAATTTTTCAAACTACTCTCTCTTACAACCAACTTGGTTAGAACCATCCTGACCTGTGAAACATTTTGGTCTTAAGGAATAAGGTGATTTCCCCCAGCAAAACTGTTTCTAATCTGTTCTGTCTGCAGTGCTCTAGAATGAACACTCATGCCTCAACTTCTTCTGGCTCTAAGAATTTGTTTCCTTTCAGTAAGGTAAAAAAGCATCAGTAAATTACTTCTTGGTCGTGCATCAGAAACTAGACAAAAGAACTAGGTATCAGACTAATTTCTGGCTCAATGATGGGTTTTGGCAAGGCCTGCAAACCACTGAACACTGCTGCCCCACAGTGCGTGTTGTCCAACTTAATTATGTCTTATTTCAAATCAAGACAAGTAAACATCCACTGTACACCAAAGCACAGTGGAACCAAAGGCACAATAGCTGTTGCAGTATATAATACTCAATTAGGATAGAAACAAAAAACACATTAAAATAATACTCAAATGGTCTACTTAAGCATTCAGAGATCAGAAGATAGACAATATAGGTCTGTTTATACAGTCTGCAGATTACCTGCATGCTTTTATATGTGAAATTGTCTCAACAACAGTCACTTAGTGTTGTGATAAAAATTTGTCAGCCCTAGCTCAGCAGCATGACAAGCTATGGCCAGTCCCTTGACTTCCCTCTAGCCACATCTGCTCCACAACAAAAGGCTGGTGAAGCACTCTGAGATGCCCTCAAACACACTGTTGTGTGTCCAGATGCAACAACTGCCTTCATATGTACTTAGGTAGGCATAAACTTGCTGTCAGCACCAGCTGTGAATGAAACAGCCACAAGAAGGGCAGTATCTCTCTATTCTGTATTCAGCTATAATGAACTTCTACAATTGTGCACCCTAAAATTCAATCAGCCACAATCTTTTTACTTTATGTGGCAGGACACCATCAGGCTTCAAGTGAATAACTTTTACTCCCTCATTACCTATTTTTTCCTAAAGGTAGGTTTTCATATCAAGTAAATACTGTGGCAAAAAAAAAAAACTAGTGGACACCAGTTTGTAAGCAGAAAGGTTCCAAGTTCAAATAGTATTCAGTTAGAGTTTCAGCTTATATTAGCTGAACACTAAATTGAGAAGAAATTTGACTATAGCACTTTCTAGGGCTTTCTAGATGACCAAAAGCACATCATTCCATCTGGAATTATTTGAGCACAAGTCATATCCTAATGCATCAGGCATGAATCATTTATCTATTTACATATCTTTGTCTCCGTTCACATCCAGTTTTGAATATTGAAAAGACACATACCAAATGTAATCTAATTTTTCTCTCACATATGTTTTAAAATATTAGCTTTGGATGGGAATTTGTAGGATGAGTATTACAGTAACTAAAAATATTGTGCCTGCTTTTAGTTATTCCATATTTTAGAGAGAATATACTCCTCCTGATTTGCATTCTGTGTCTCATTGCTTCAGTGGATTTTTCTGAAGAGAAAAAAAAATGACACAAAAACACGAGGGCAAGAGAAATTGAAATTAAACAGAAAACCTTAACAGAAAAGCATATCTCTCTGTTAAAGGGCTTGTTCTTAACATTAGTTCTGTGTCTAGGTTCAGATCAGAACAATCCTAAAATTGAGCAGATAAAGGCAGATAAAGGTAGGCACTCCCTATCCAGCATTCCAAATTAACTCGGATAAGGAGAGTAAAAGCTAACAACTGATAATAAAACCAAGGTGAAGGGATCAGGTGGGATGAAAACTGGCTAGCAAGTAAGCACGAGTGGAGAAATAGAAAGCTATGCATTGTAGGCAGAGGCTATTGGCTTCATTCCAGATGAAGGAATAAGCAGTTAAAGGAATTCAGGAAATGAACAACTTTGATTTAGCCACAGGACTTGAGATCTTTAATGTCTATGACCATATCCTTTCAGGGAAAAAAAAAATCAGAGAATACAAAAGATGTGCCTTTAAAAGCGCATTTGGATGCTTGTGGCCAAGTAGAATGGAGTGTGGAAAACAGAGCAATTTGACACAGGACTTGTGTTTACAAGCTAGATCTATTTTAAGGTATAAAATGCCTTCAGTTCAGGACATATGTAGATCTCTCTTCAGTTGCTGCTGTAGTGTCCTGCATTCAATAGTCTAGCTCCTGCATGAGTACTGAGAGGTCTGAACCAAGTTATTGTTATTTTATTTTATATCTGTAGAGCTTTTTCCTTTTCTTTTTCAGGTTGAAGAATTTTCTGTACTCATCACTTCAACAAAGCCTACAGACAGTTGCTGTCTTTGCATGAAAAAACTTGCTGGAGAGAGTGGCCATCAGGTCACCCCTATTGCTTTCCAACCTTTATCTCCTTGTGTCTGTCGTTTAGCTGGTGCGGTACAACAATTTCAACCAATAAAACCGCTAGCAGTGGTTTGGAGGGAAAAAAAAAGATTTATTTATCCAGTTTCTCTTCTGAGATTAGTTGCAGAATTGGTCTAAAATGTATCTTGTTAACTCAAGTATCAACTTTTCTTTGCTCGCTCCGGGTTTTGGTGCTCTCGAGCAGGCGGCACATTTATTTTAAGTAGGGATTTTAGCGACATCTGGTGGCAATGGGAGAAAGCTCATCTTCGCGAAACCGTGACAAAACCACTGCGCACTCTGCCGTTCTCCACAGCCAGCCATCGTCTCTGAAACAGTCAGGGATCAGAACGGTTCAGAGCAGGTGGCAATATAACTAAAAATATCATGGTAATACGACACGGAAAAAAAACCCTTAGCCTGAACAGGAGTAAACTGCTCCAGGCAAATTCAGCATAACAGGGAATTCTGAAGGAAACAAACAAACAAAGCAGAATAAGAGTAATCCTTTTACAGTCTTTGTAATGTTCTTATAATGCAGCCTCAGCAAAACAGATATGTGAACCTGATACCTGACCTCCAAACTTTTGTTACTTAGCATCTCTCACTAGTGTAAATTTCAGGTTACATCATAAGAGAAAATAATCCAGTGAAAAAAATATAGATCTTGAAAATACTCAGGACCTTTAGTGGAAGTATAAATTGGATACTAATTAGACATTTAAGTCTATTTCAAGCAAAGCAAACTTTTATGAGTTCAATACCTTTATGGAAGTTCCAGCCAGGTTCCAAAAGAAATGAAAAACAGAAATTTAGAGGAGCTCTGAAGGAAATGGGCATGTTGACCTTCCGGTCTAAGGCTACAGTCCACTTCTTTAGCCTAAGTATCATGTCTGAATAATTCTGACCCTGAAAGGCAGTATCAGCCAAAATTGAGCCTTTATCTGCCAAAACCAAGAAAATTCTGTTTTCTCCCTGATATCAGGAAGCACATATTTTACAGCAAGCTGTTCTGAAATCATAAAAAAA
>NW_010580871.1:48225-71819 GCF_000705375.1 Tinamus guttatus | reverse complement strand
GAAAGAAAGAAAGAAAGAAAGAAAGAAAGAAAGAAAGAAAGAAAGAAAGAAAGAAAGAAAGAAAGAAAGAAAGAAAGAAAGAAAGAAAGAAAGAAATGCTGTATTAGCTATTGGAGGTGTTTGAGAATAGCTAGACAGTTACCTGTCAAATGTAGACAAAATCCAGTGAGTCTTTTCTGGTTCTGTAATATGGGTGTACTGATCTTCCATGGCCATGTTTAGAAAAACAGATTTTTCAATATACAGGTTTCCCACTTTCATATCATGTTAGAAGTGTTGCCAAGACCCCTTCACAGGAGCAGGCTTTCTACCCTGGGTTAGAGAGAAATTTTGGAACAGCTGTAGTATTTTAATAATCAGTTAAATCCAGGTGGTCATTAGCTTTAAACAACACAGATATTAAAATACACATCTACCCATCTGGATGCTTTTTCTGAAGCTGCTGTAGCATCTGTTCTGAAACTGTTCTGAAAATCAGTGGCATCTTAAGGTCAACTTTCTGGTACCCTCAGGCCCTTCTCTCAAAATTAGAACCATCACATGCAAATTAAAACAAGAAAAATTACTCTTGACAATTACTCTATAATCAGACTATTAATGAGGCTTGAGAAATGATCTGAGGAATGGACAATAATGTGTTTAAGCTCAAAGACAGATTCTTTGCTTGAATCATGAAAAAAATCTTCTAGACTAGAACAAAAAATTAGACCTTTGCTTCTGTGAACTATAGAAGGGGAATCCTGCCCAGGGTAACTTAGGGCTTATTTATTTATCTATTAATGGGGCACTACAGAGAATTACTTTTTTTGTTTAGTATAGTTACCAGCAGATATCTATGTTGCAAATGTACTTTGCTCTTCAGGAATATTAGACAATATAAAAAGAGGGAAATACTTTTGGAAACTCCTGAATAACAGAATGGATGCACTTGCACTTTTCAAAGAAGACAACAATGAATCATCCTTTGATAACTGCTACAGCCTTGACTCTGACTTCCCACTATGTTCTGAATAATCCACCGCTAGGAATCAAGGAGTTTGGCACACTTCATAATAGTAGGTGCATTGCAGAGAGTGGGCAAAAGCAGGAAACAAGATAAGGACTCTCCTAAACCTCAGTGTGTCTTGCTTGACTGCAGGAATGGCCTATTGACACTATAGGCAATTGATAGGGATATAAGTGCTTTGCAAGATCCACTGTCTTGTACTACAGAGACTACAGACCCTGCGCTCAGCTCTACTCAGCACTAGCAAGACCTGATGTCTGCTTGTGGGCTCTACACTTCAGGAAAGATGAGAACGAAACGGAGAGAGATCAGAGAGAGGTAATAAGAGCGAAGAGAAGTGTAGGAAACAAAACCTGCAGGAACAGCTGAAGGAAGTTTTCTAGGAAAGAGAAAACAAAAAAGAGAGATCTTGAACTACCTTCAAATACATAATCACTTCACTACAAATAGATATAGACTATATCCTCGAGTATAGGAAAGCAGCAATGGATTAAGATGTACCAAGAGAGATTCAGAACAGATATGAAATCTGTTTCTGACAGTAAGGATAATTTTCTTAGGGTACAGTAAAGTTAAGATTGCAATCAGACATAAGTTATTGCATCTTAAAATTTTTTTTCTTCATTTTACTATGTGTATTTTTCTCTGCAGTTTTGGAAAAATAGTATATACCCAAAATAGTGATAACAATTTTGCCTAGAAAGAAATGCTGCGGCCAACATGAATCAAAAGGCAATCAGGATGCACACAGCTGGACAAGAACATTCAAAGTGAAAGAAAAGAAACAGTGATGCAATTATTAGGTCAGTGAAGGAACTCCTTAGGCTGAATACAGCAAAAATAGTTCCTAAAAGCCCAAACACTCTGAACCCTTGCTAGCAAAGAAAATAGGAAATACCTTCCCAGCCTGTTTAAAATTTTAACATTGCACAATTGCACAACTGTATCTGAAAGTCAAAAGAGATCCTTTTGGGGGATGGAAAAATGCAGCAGAATGATAAAAGTTTATCATTTTGGAAGCTGGCACTTTTTTAAAAAAAAGTGCTCTTTCTTCAGCCTCATGCCTATTGCTACCACCACCCAGAGCTAATACAAGCTAATTTTCAACACCCTATTAGAAGGCCTTTCAAAGAAAATCTATTATTTTTAAGGGATCCATAAAGAGATGAAAATTAAAAGGTCCTCAGGACAAAAGACTATGCCTTTCTGCTTCTACTGGACTGCTCCTCTCAGTAAGAGAAAACTAAAGTTGTTACAATGCAGTGTTCACCAACACTTTGGTTAGAAAATAGTACTTGAATACAGTTGGAGTTCGGCTGTAATTTCTCAAAGACAAAAACAGATACAGGATTCTATAAAAAATCCATAAAAATAACTTTGTTTTGATTTGTCAGGATATTCAGTGAGCAAGGAAATAAATCATCTTAGAAAAGATTAGGTTGAAATTAAATCCTTGTACCTATTTCTTCAAGTGATAATAGAATTTTAGCAAAGAAGGCTTCAAAACTCTTTGGAATTGAATAAATAATAACAAGCCACAAATATTCCATGTGTTGATATTCGCTGGGAAAATATTCAATAATTCTTTATGACTAATTAGTTCATCCAGAACTTAACAAATAAGAAAAAAAAGTGTCTCAACATTAAAAAAAGGAATCTTTTATCAGTTTTCCATTTTCTACCTACCTTCAGGAAAGAGGTATATTACTGCTTGCCCACAGATAAGTCACTTCGGGTACACTTACACTGTCAAATAACTTAGCTCCTCAATTTAATTCTGGTTTACTTGTTGTCCACAGGCAGCAGTTCAGTCTTCTCTAGGCATTCGCCAAGCAGTGTTTCTGAGACAAAACCTTGTTTCAGCTCTGCAGAGAGTGCCTTCAGAAACAGCTCCTGGTGGACAACTTGGAACCAGCTTTGGCTCTCTACTACACACAGATCTTCAACATCATCCCAGCATGACTTATATAGCTAAATAACCCCACCAGTCCCCTTGGGGAAAACAGGTTACCTGGAGCACCATAAAATGTCATTTTGGTGAGCAGCAACATAACTATCTCAATATGTGAGCTGTATTAAAGAAAAAAAATAGTTGTGTTATTACACAACTGTTATGTTGTGTAATGCCCAAATTGTCAATCAGGCTTGGGCCCGTAGCACGTATAAGCAGTATATATATATATTCTTGCAATTATAGATGCTCCTCCTCTTTCTAGAGACTAGCTGAAAGACATTCTACGTTGCCTACCTTAGAGACCAAAAAACATTTCTTAAAATATGTTTAACAGTGTGTATGCAACCTTAGTTTTTCTATACCTCGATTTATAACTGAGGTATAGAGAAATTCCCACTTACTTTATAAAGTTGTTGTGAAACCAGGTCTATCTCCTGCTGTGCCTTTTGAAAGGCTCAAATATGAAGAACATAATTTTATTATTATGTATTTTATATAATGACACATTAAATATATTTCTTAGTGCATTTTATATACTATTACCAGAACAGATACAAAATGAAACAAAAAAGTTTCCCAAACCTGTCATCCTCTTTCCATCAAAAAAAATTTTTTTTCATCATCTATAACTATAATTACATACAGTTGAGAAAAAGAGTAGTTTGTACATATTTTAATAGCTCAAGAAAAACCCAGGGTCAGCATGCAGGCCTCTCAACAGACTAACATCAATAACCCATTTTTCCAAAAGTGAAATATAGTCAATAAAACATAAAAGAGAAGTGTTTAAAAAATTTAAAAGCACCTTCAAATAAAGAAAGTCCCTATTATGACAGCAACTGGACACTCCAGGATGCACATTACCAAGGCATGAAAGCACTGCTGAGGTTACTGAAGTCACTCTGCCTTTAGCCTGGTGTCTCACAGTACACCCAGAACAAACATTAATGGCTTAATGCCTTACTGCTTAATTAAATGATTAAATGGCTTTGAATGTGAAAGACAATATGTTAAGTGGGAGACTCTGGCATGCCTCACCCTGAAAACACATTAAAAGCTTTTGCCATCTGAAAAGAAAGGAATGAATATTTGGCTCTACTCTACTCAAAATGAATCCAACCAAAAGTGCCAAAATGTAATGATAGTGACAGTGAGTATATAAAAATATGAATTTTGCTCCAAATTTCTGTCATAAGGGAATGAAGAAATCAAACATAAATAAATAAATAAATATTTTTTTAAAAAAGCCAGAAATTATATGTAAAACAGACGGCAAATGCTTCATTTAATTCTCACACACAGTGCGTGGCATCTTTTCTGGAAACACCAACCAGCCACAGGTTACAGTCCAACTTTTGTACCATGCATTTTAAAGCATATATTATAACAGTGCAATTTTCTTGCTCTTTAGAGTGGATTGGCATCATCTAGAGCCTGCTAAACTGCAACAGTTCTGGTTAATCTATTAGTTCCCACTTAGCCCCTAATCCAGTCCACATAGCAGGGAATTACTGACTGTGAGGTACTGTTTAACATGGGGTTTAGTCACACAGAAAGAGGGCTAAATGACACAAATGTCTTTCGGGTCTCCTAACTTTTATAATTACATTCATTGTATTCCAGTGGCAAAGCCAGAATTCAATTTCTAAAAGGAGGTGAAAGCTCTTGTCAGCTCAACACATAGCAAGTTCTACCTTCCTCAGCAACATCACAAAGTTACATGTAGGGACAAAAAAGAACCAGAGGGACTCCTGAAGCTGATCCAAGGCTAGGAAAATTACAGAACCCACAAAAGGCCAACCAACAGCAAATATTTGCCTTTGAAGCCAAACTGTAAAGAAACAAAGGCCAAGATGGCAACATACAAATTTAGTTCAGCTACTTAAAGAATACAGTGCCTTTTAAAAGTCTTTTAAAGACTAGAAGTTTAGGGTCATAGTGAATTTCTCTTATGGCAACCAGCAGGCTAAGCAGTGGGACACAAGCCAGCAGCCAATAGCATTCCAAAGAAAAGTATGCTGCTATTGGTATGACTGGGCTTCACAACTTCAGATTGCTTCCTGGTTCACTCTGTGCTTAAAAGACAAATATGTAGGGCATTTTTGCAAATCTTTATGTAGGAAACTATTCATTTAAATAAAATAAGTGGCATACTTTTGTTCAATGGCTCCCTGAGGCAGAGGGAGCTCAAATCCACCTCAAATGAATGACAGCCTGGAACAGGAAACCTTCCTACTCTCTCATCTAAAGCCCTATCATTAATAAATCTAACAAGATCGATGGGTTTTTGTTTGTTTGTTTTCTTTAAGATAACGTAATATAAAAGAAAGATTGTTGCTTAGATGACTGGCATCACAAAATGTTGGTATTCTTATTATTTAAAATTGTGAACAAATTCAAATGCAAATGCAAATTATATAAACACTTCAGAATTTTTGGTTCTCATGTCAAAAATATTTCTATGAAAAACATGATTCTAGCTCAATATTACTATTAAAAAAGATTTTAAATGTAGGCAAAGTCACTTTCTAACAATTCAATTTAGCATCAGAAGACATTACTCTGAAAGGTTGTGGATTCTTAATCAAAAGCCATCTGGGTAGGGTCCTGTGCAATGTGTTCTAGGTGACCCTGCCCGATCATGAGGGGTTGGACTACAGGCTTTCCAGAGTCCCTCTCAACCTCAACCATTCTGTGACTCTGTTATTTAATTTAAGACAACTATGATGAACTACAATCCAGAGTTTCACTCAGAGAGTAGCAAGGACAAGAAATATGTGTAATAATACAGCATATTACCATTTTAATTTGACAGGACTGCCCTAACATTGCTCATCTTCACAGACTTTCATGATCATCAGCCTCTCTGAAAGTTGCAATATTTGACAAGTGCGAGTCAATTTGGGGGCTATATACATAAGGACTTAAGCATCAGTCTTTGCAACGATCTTTTTATTCATGTTATGTTTAAAACCATGAAACAACCATCTGCTCATGCAGAAGCTGCTAAGCTTAAATGGGAAGGTGAAAAAAAGGCTCTGACCTGAAATTTTCATCTTTTCATCATGGAAAATAAGACTGTGAGATACCTATGGAGGCAATCTTTTCAATTTTACCTTATTTCCTTCTTCGCGATTACTACAGCATACCTGACTGATAGATTTTTTCCCAGTCTGCTTTCAGAACTACAGATTCCATTATCTTCTGTCAGAATAGTCACATATGCTAGTATGTAACTATCTTTACTATAAGAAAATATTGAGTTTTATCTATCTTAAATTTTCATGCAATTTCAATTCATAGTTTCTTATCCTATTCATACAGCAGATGGAAAACAATTTATTTTTGCAACTATTTTCTTGTCTCTCCAAAGGCCGTATCACCTCTCCGTTTATTGTAAACTAAATAATTCCAAATTCTTTGCTATTTGTGATAAAGCTTTTTTTTTTTCCGTTGTTATGCCCGTGACTCTGCTGTGCTTCCTCTGGTAGATCCACCTCTGCCTTGAGGATGTGATGCCTTTGTAGAACTAAAGTAAGCTTTGCAGCAGAAGCTTTCCTTGTGAGAAGTAGAGCTAAAGGATTATTTCACAGTTTACAGGTAATTTCCCTCACCTTTTATTTCTAACAGTTTCAGATTGCTATTTTATGGTTCAATATAATCAGTATAAACTCCCAGTCCTTTTTGAGCTTGCTTCTAACCCTTACTTACTACCAAACTATTGTTTCCCAACATGGATTTTACCATTGTTTACTCCTGTCTTCATGTAATGTCCTATACTTGATGCCACAGAGGTTCATCCAATTTATAATTTTTTTTAGTTTTTTTTTCCTGGAGGTTACCAGCTAGACAGTAGCTAGAAAGATCAAAAATCTGTGTGCCTTTGCATACCTACTAAGAAACCGAGAGTCCTTCATTTTGGTCATCACAAGGTGAGTTATCTACCCTCTCCTTCAACAGTTCCTATAGCTGCACTCTTGTATATGTTTAGCATATTGGATTTTAGCCATTCTTGTAAGAAGCACAGTTATCAGTCTTTTAGCTAGATGGACTGGTGCCTTTTGCTACAGAACCATCCAAAAATTAGGCCACTATAATTTTGCACTGGAAAAAATTAATCATCTTAGCTGACCTCCAGTGGAAACCAAACACAGAGGTCTGATTCCACAAAAGTAGCTCCAAGAGTCTTATTCCCTGCACCATACTTGAGCCTCCCCTTGACCTAGTACCACTTAGTTTTGTCCCTGGTATAATATAAACTCGATGACTGGGCAACAGGCCTTTAGAACCGCAAGTCAGCTATAATAAATTTAGACTAGCGGTACAAAACAGATTGAATTTGATTGCTCTAAAGCATGCTTGCACACTTTCATTCTAGGAAATCAGAAGTCTGACTGATTGGTCAAGGTCACTGTTGGGAATGATGCTCTCTTGCTTCATGTCCCTGCTATTGAAGGGATGCGGGCTAAGATAATGAATCAGATTAAGTATCTTGATGACACATTTGATTATGCTCCTTCCACAGAAAGGTTATCAGATTTTGGCTCATAGGTGGCAATCAGCTTTGGAAAGGAAGCAAATTTCAGAGGCATGTGCCCACTTTTTATACCACAGTGACCTAGCAACAGTAACATTCGCATTTGTGGCCAGCAGGCCTGATTATTGTGATTCTGACTTAACAGGAGATTTCCAGTGCCTGCAGCTTGCAGAGGATTCAGAAGCATATTTGCACAGTGGAACAAGTATCACAACCTCCATCCAGACTGGAAAATGAGGGATTAATTTTGATAGGCAAAATCTTCACCTCAGTCAATGATGTTGCTCCACAGACATTAACTGGTGGGCCTCTTTATGTGAGCTGACATTGAGCTTAGGAAGCAAATTTTATAGTAGTAATTTGGCCCTCTCCCCACAGGCTCTTCCCTTGGTATACAGCAAGCACTTGTGAAGGAGTCCATCAGCTTGCCCAGGATCCAACATATTCTTTGGGACCCAGGGTAACAGCACATAGCTGGGTTGCGCTCTGTGCTAGAAATACTGTCACTCAATTCTAGGGGCCATGGCACAAAGTTGCTGCTAAGTAACATGCTCTCTGAATGACCATCAACTGAAGCAGCACAGCCCTGTGGCCTCTCTCAGCCCCCTACACTCACCTGCAGACATGGTAGGCTGTTCAGGGACATCTTACATTGGCTTGGCCTCTCAGATGCCAGAGACAGGGAGCAGGAGAGAAGCTGTGGTTCTGTACAGCAATGTCTGACGTGCTTCAGCAGGGACAGAAAAGCCAGCATTGACATTTGGATTTGCATGTTGCATGAGATTCCAACTATATGGGCAGTTGCATGTTTTGCCGTGTACACAATAGATACTTTGACTCTCTTATCTGAATGACACTTCTAATAAAGTAGCTGCTAGTCATAAGTCTATTCAGTTTCTTTGCTTCCTTCTCTGTTGTGCCTTTTGCTTCTTACTTGACAAAGACTTCAGGAAGACACCACACAGATAGGACCCAAGTAAGCACGTTGACTGAAAACTAATAGTAAATGCATACAAGTTACTTATGTACACAGAGATACTCTGACTAGATCCTGGGAGTTTCTGAAACATTCAAATCCTGAAGCAAGTTTTCCGAGGCGGTAGTACACTCTCCTTCCATTGTGTTCAGGCAGCAGCAATCAGTTCGGTAGGAATTTTAAATCCAGATTAAAGCACTAAGGACCATTCATATGCCTAAAGATACACAGGCTCAATTAATTTCCTGTGCCGGAAGCTAGAAATGGTGTATTTTAGCAATTTAGGTATATTTTAGTTCTGAGACTAAAATTATGGGGTTGCCCAGCTGCTTTATAGGGAGACAGTTTATAAAATGAAGTGTACTGTTTATCTGATGTTTATGACTAACTTTCATAGCCCTTACAGTTATTTTCTTTTATAGTCATATTTCTGGATTGCCTCGTGATCATTCATCTTTCCTTGTTAACTTCTACAAATATTTTATTCTGCATGCAAATCTATCAACTATATCATTCCCCTGCTGTCAGGTTATAATGAAATACCTGTCCACCTGAATAAATGCTTTGAGCCTCCTAAGTTTCCGCTGTTGTCAGTTAACTTATTTGACATCAGACACACAAAGGAAAAAAAAAATGTTGTTCATTATGCATCTAGTGTGCTGAGTGCACATGGATGTCGGAAAGGACACTTAGTACATTGGTATCGTTTAGTTCCAAGCAACATCTTCAACATCTCATCACTAGATGGCGGCGACCTTCGCAAATTTCTAATCAATGTGAGCTTTAATTCTCAGAAGTGTTTCTCTCCTTAAAATCACCTAGGATGCCTTTCCTTTCTATTTTACAGACTTTTCTGCAGAATGTCTAGCACAGTTGCAAATAACATAGTAGATTATTTTTCAGTAGAGGCCTTTTAAAAAAGGCATGTTTTGTTTCAGCTGTATTGTGTCTTTGAAAAAGCCCTCTCCGGATAAGCAGAGAGTGATCATCTTGTTCCATTTATATGTGATTTCTTTAGTAGACATCTATTTCTATATTCAAATGTATGTGGATAGAGTGTGTGCAGAATTAAATACAAATCCCACATGCATGTCACCCCTGCTACTTTCATAGGATTATTCTATCCAGGATAATTCTGTAAAGTCATCTTTCTCAAGTTTCCATACATTTTTCTAGTCATTTTCAAAAGGCAACTCACTCAATTTGTAACAAAACAAGCCCACAGAGGGAGCTCACCTGCATTAACAAGTCTCACATCTCCTCAGGAGATCCTTTGGCCTTCTCTTGCTGCCCCTTCCAATGTCATGCTCCATGCACAAGATTCCCCTGCTCGGCCTCTGCTTCACACTCCCTCCCTCCCTCTCTCTGGAAATTCATGCACTCTGTGTGCAGTACTGTCGCTTCTGTACCAGACCCCCACATTGCCACTGCAGCTTCACAGATGTGTCAGTGGTGCATCCTCCAGAGGCACCTGGGCTTGGGAAAGGCTGCAGCATGGCAGGAGCCTGGCATTTTGTGACTTTTCTGTTCCTCTCAGCAGGGATGTATGCTTGTATGACCCTTGTTGGAAGACGCACACATCACAGTCACAGGTGTTTGCTACCTCCTGTCCATCCCATCACCTGACCTAACTTGGAGAGATACATCATCTTCATGGAGAAGCTCTCAATTAAACAACTGCATGAATCAGGTAATAACATTTCCTGGACATTTTATCCTATCATTTGCCATTTTAAAGATGGGGCAAAGAGTCGCACAATGGTTCTCCACATCAACCAAGGGGCTAAGTGGCACATAAGATTCTACTGCAGTACTGAGCTTATTTCTTCTCTTTAAGTCCAGCATACATTTCCTCACATCTAGAGTTGATTCCTTTATACCAGTGCTCTATTCCACTGTTCTTGAGGCTCAGAGCAAAAACAATGCCAGCCTAGAAGAAACTCCGCCTAAATCTGCATACCATTTGGGAACATATTTCACAGTGCTAGGGATTAGGCAAATATTATATAGTACATTTTACACACGAGACTAGCAAACTGAATGTGATCATGAATGGAATGTTAAAGTAAACATTTGTTGCACTTCTGGGAAGTTTTTAGTATCTTATTATGCTAAGTAATAATAAGACTAAAAATGAACAAATGAACATATATAGCCAGTAACTCTTTTCACCAGGCTTTTACAAAATCATGTAATGTCACAACCACCCCCTGCTTAATTTAAACACTAGTCAAAAACATACTTTCTCTTTTTTCACTGACTAGGGAGAATGCTTAGGGTGACTCCCGTCTTCACATGGGCACTGCTCTGAGGAGCCTGAGCCTTCTGCTAACGCACTTTGCTTTCAATCTCTGTGAAGAAACACCCATAATTTAAGTAATTTCTTAAACTGTGAAAAAAAAGAATTTTAAGTAACAGCTGCTTACTCAAAACAGAAAGAAAGACAGGAATATACCTGCAAGTCCCTTGTACAGTATTACATTGCTATTATTTGCATAGCATTCATGGGAGTTACTTCTGCCAGGAATGGCCAAAAGTCAATAGGCTTGAGTTTATTGAAAGAGAACTATTCTAATTATTCAGGTTATCATAAAATCAAGGCAGAATCCTATTAGTCAGCTTCAACTCCTTGTGACTCTGAAGGTTTGTTTCCTTCACTTACAAACCAATCCCAATCACAATGAGTCTCCTTGTTTAAGAAGAACTGAAATACTACGTATTTTGGTGATCAGGAAGTGTGGGGACAATCTTCTTTATAGTTCATATAGCAATCTAGACTGCCGAATGATTTTAAACATACTTTTCATAATTTATCAGTTCAAAATTTATTTTATAATTTCCAGAGTTAATAGTTTGAGTGAAGACTAGAGTCTATAGACCAGTTTATACAGAGCAATATAATGGGGTCTATACAAGAGAACCTGAGATGGCAAGAAATCACCCAATCTGTCATACGAGAAACTCTTTTTTGCCACACTGGCTGTTTGATCATCCAAGAGGTGCAGATCAAATCACTGTCCTTGTGTATCACAAACATTCACAAACACCACAAACTTTCAAAAATCTGAGACAATAAGGATTAAATTAGAAGACAAGACTCACACTCACAAATTGATCTTAGTTTCTCACTTCACTTTGGTATCTAAACTTCCAAGTAGGTCTGCAAAAATCCTGACCAGGCACACTGCAAGATCTGCATCCTCAGACATGCAAAGTTTTGCTTCCAATCATGCTCAGAAAAAAGCACTGCCAAGCTTTGCAACACTGCTCACAACTAGGCATAATCTGAGTATATTCATATTTAGTATATTCAAATTTAGCAGATATTGTCAAGTGCCAGGCACACAGATTAACTGAGGAATGGCAGGAGTGTCACTGTTTGCATGTGCCACAATAGGGCTAACCTGACCCATGTCATATAAGAAGGTAGCTGATATATCAATACTCATAATGGTCCCTTTTTATTTTATACTGATTTTATAACCTCCTCTTTTGCTTTTGGATATGCCGGGGAGACCCTGTAGAGTAATTGATATTGATTCAAACTCATATCCACTAAGAAGCTTAGCTATGAATATAAACTGCAATTTAGACATTATGATAAACTTTAATACATTCATCTGCATACTATCCAGTCAAAGAAGGAAAATTAAGCTAATTTATAAATAATGAGCTATAAGTCAAAACCTGAGCTTTCCATGGGCAGGAAATGAATATACAGTGCATATACAGAAAAGGAACACGTAGTCATTCAGTACTGAGTATTACAGCTTGTGACATAGATTTCTCATGAACCTGTACATACTCTTCTACATACTTTTAGTATTTTGTTCCCATTTGTCTAAGCTGAAATTTCTCAGATACAGAGATATTTATCATTTGGGCTTCAGTGTAGAAATATACAGGTTGTAACTATAAGACTGAGGTTCTTGTTCTGCTACCTGAAATTCATCTAAATACAGTAATTCTCAGTGTTCTCGGTTCAGCTTTGTGATTTAAGGTTATTTTCTCTATCACAGCATAACTCAGAACCAGAGCTAGAAAGACTCTGTTTTTGAATAGAGTCAAAGTGATGGTTGCAGGTTAGAGGACATCCATTCCAGACCTTGCTCTGTAAATGATGTGAGGTTATATGCAATATTTTTGTTCTTTGATGCATTATTATAAGTATCATGATGTAATTATTTAATGATTGTCATTCTGTTTTACCCAGTATTTATTCTCATAACCCTTCCCTATCACTGTATAATTTATCTGTTCATTTGAAAGAAAAAGTCCCCAAGAAGTAAACTGTTTTCAGAACCAAGTATTCTGTTTCTCCCTCAGAAGTATCCAAAATACCTGTTCTGGACTGTGTATCTTTTAACCCCCAAATATTTATAGCTACATTTATTATTTTATAAAGTGATACAATTCTCAGACAACACCGATGATCAAAGCTGGATTACTATCTGCTCCCTTAAATAAAGACTGCTTTTGCTTGGGTTTTCAGACAAATGTTAAACACGTGGTCTGAAAACACCTGGAGTAAACTCAATGGAAGAACTTATTCAAACAGTTTAATCGCATTTTTATCACCTCCAGCTCAAATGGAAGGCTAGCTGAGAATTTTTAAAGCCACAGTAGCTCAAGTCACTCTTCCTCCCGATTACTTGCTTCTTTTATATTGAAATCTGTCACTTCTCTCAAAATTCATTTTGCAGGGATCCAAGATGTGTTATTTTCTCCTCACTCAAGATAAGCTCTCCAAATTCTCAGGCAAATTTATAGCCTATTCCTGTGCCTATTCCATCCTGAATTCACAATCTTCTTTAATGCTATTAAACTATATTTGTATACAGTAAGGTTTTAAAATACTACATTTTTTCTGACTCATCTTTTTGGTCCTTCCATTTTATAAGGTCTCTGCATTGATACTGTTAATAACTTCCCACTTACTTTCCAGTCCTAAGGATGATTATGGATTCACTCCTAATTATTCTTGAATACCATGTCAGTGCCTGCATTGTCTGTTCTGTTGACTCACCTTTCTCCTGAATCACTGATTCATTCACACAGGAAAGGGATCACAGCACCAAGTAGCACCAGCTGCCCTGGAAGGTTTTGTTACGGTGAGGGTGATTTTTTTTTCTTCCCTATTACTGGTCCGGTAGTGAAGGGCACACAAAGGCCTGCATCTCCCACTATGAAGCTCCTATCTAAAATGCAGTTGCCATGTAATCTTAGCCAAGAGACACCTAGCAGAGTGGAGATTTTGGGAGATAGGAAAAGGAGGGAGAAATTAAACCCAACATTATCAGTAAACCTTCCATCACACAAATATTCCTGCCTAGATCTAATGTACCTTGCACTGAATGAATGTTTTATAGCTAATTGCGTGGCACTATTTAACCACAGTTGGTGTCATGCATTGAAATGGCATCTCCATTTGCCACACCAAAAAAAAAAATGAGATTGATTTCATCTATCAGTTGATTATGGGTAAAAATTTCTATCTTGGATTTAAAAACAGAGAGAAGAATTGGTCTGGAGGTAGGAAGAGTCACTGTAGTAAGATACCCAGGAGGGAAGACCACACTCGTCTGATGCTCCAGGTCTTCATTAACCCTCCTACAACTACAATTCACACACTATGGTGACATGTGTGCTATAAAAGGATACACTTTATGCCAAATGGTGAATAAAAACAGGAAGGAAAAATTACTCAGAGATATTCTAGGACTACTTTAAACCTTAAAATTAAAAGCTGTCATATATCCAAAAGAAATTCCCAAAATCTATCTTATTAGACCAAAGTATAGACTTCAAATTTTCTTCGATTTCCTCACATAGTTAAAATTCTGAAAGCAACATCCTGAAAAAAAAACATAAACCAGCCACAAATCATTGCATTAACACAGCCCACAAGTTTACAAAGGTCTGATTGTAACATCAGCTTCAATCAAGGATGACAATGGTCAGATTGCTAGTGCTGTTTCATAAATAATAAAAAGATGCTAGGCCCACAGAGGTAAAAGCAACATCTCAAATGACTGAGTCAAATGCACAATAACTCTAAAGCTTTTAAGAAAAGCAAACTGTCCAGTCAAATCAAAATCTAATAGCAACGTGGGAGATGGAAAACTCTTCAGCAAGAGTTTATTCTCACTGCTTTTGAAGTGAGGGTAAGGCTCTGGTAAAAGTCTGAACCAGTACTACCCTCCTTCTTCACAAATATATATATATGTATAGCAAAAAAGTTTTTCAGGTCAACATCAGCACTTTCAAGCCTAGAAATGGTTAAAAAGAATGCACCTAAACTATATTGATGGAAAAGCATAACACTTTGAAACAAAACAAAATGAAATGACAAGATCTAGCAGCTTTACAAGTTTTTTCAGCAGAAAAAATGACACATTAATCTTTGTATGTATTACTCAGTGTCCCATGAAAGTAGCTGTGCGGTTTTTGTCTCCAAATGGTAACTGCATCCTCCTCAGTGCATTATGATCTTTTATGATTAATGACTTAAATCTCTAGAAAAAGAATATGTGATGCATCAGATTTATTATCTTAAATAAAAACACAGCCAATGGAAAAGAAAAATAAAAACAGAAGATACTTGAATTAAAAATCCTTGAAACATAGCGAAGATTTCTGAACTAAAGACTTTAGCTTTTAGTTGAAACCTTTCTTATTGAAATATCCTCTTTCGGCCCTCACTCTGGCCCAAAATTCACTGCAATACAAATCAAAATTTCCTTTGGTTAAATTCTTTTGGTGCTAATGTAAATTCAAAGTCATTACTTCCTCTGGTGTCATCATAACAGTGGGAGACATCAAAAAAACTCAGGATATATGATGAAGTTAAAAAGAAATAGATAACTTCTTACTATCTCTCATTTGGGAACATTCAGCCCCTCTGCATATAATTACTTGTATAATTTCCCACGGAGGATTCTGATAACCTGTATCTTGTAACTAACAGTGACTTATTTCAAAATCTTAGCAAGTGGTAAACTATTTCAGATAGTTCAAGATATCAAGTGTACCTTATGACATGAATGAAAGAAACCTACTACCTTAACACGAAATGGGACCTGGGCCAAAAGCTGCTTTCAGCAGTGATATACAATGTGATTTTTAGTCATTTCTTTGGTAAATACAATAAAAAGTAAAGAAAAAGAAATTAGAATTGTTAGGGAGCCTCCATCACTTCCAACATTTGATTGAACTGAGAGTTATTTAAAGCCTTTTTCATTTATGCAGCATCAAATCTTATAAAACCATAGTAGCTAAAAATGACATTATATTTCTCCCCCATTCCCAGTTACTCATTCAGTATTCAGCTTGAGAATAGAGAAAACAAAGAAGTTCAAAGGCTTCATAATTAATTCTGATTTTTTTTTCATTTGCTTTGCATCTATGCATAAGCTTGTAGTCATATACCATATTCTTGTTTTTAAAATGTTGTACTGGTCAAGTGTATCAGGGGAAAAAAATCACTCCAATTTGCCTTAACTGTAATTTGAATTATATTATGTTTAGAATACTTAATACTTCTGCAAGTATAAAATTATAAAAGTTAACAGAAGAATATAATTATCACACTTGTTCATTTCACTCCCTGAATGCCTGTACCAGCATCATCACGACATGCCCAGGCTGCGGATGTACCCATACCTAAGTATTAGAGATGCAATTGCAGGTTAACAGGTGATCAAGCAGGTGCGCAAAAGAGGGTCCCAGGTTATGCTAAGCAATGCAGAAAATTGGGAGAGAATTAAGAAAGACTTTCCACAGTGCATGTATATCATGTTTCTCCAGGAACACATTCAAAAATTATAAAATATAATGTGTCGCACCAAAGCATTTCTAAGGAGTGCATGTAGTATAGCATAAAGCCAATGTGCTTTATTCACGCATGTTTGAAAGTACAGCTTTCACCTATTTCTCTTACTTACATTTTCTGGAATGCATCACTACCACAGCCCACTCGGCCTCTAGTTGAGAACAGGAGATAGTTAGCCCCATTTTTGCAGGACCACAGCACAAAAGCTAAGGGCCATCTTCTTTTCAGGTCCAGTAAAACTTAAACCCAAAAGACTTATTCTTAAATAGCTTCTGGGAAACTGGCTTCAAGAAATTCTCACAAAGATGAACCCAAGTCTTCCAGCTTCTAGGTGCAGCCTCTGGATCACCCTGGTGTCTGGATGTTACAGTGCAAGGCCTGATTTGAATTCGCTCCAATGTGAAGTAGGGTGACTGCTGCTTTACCAGTCACTGTCTAGCATGGAATTCCTCGAAAAGGTAAAGGAGATATTAATGCTTTATTTTGACATTGGATGACTACACACTTTCGGGTGTTATGTACCACAGACAAGGTTGTATGACTGTCCTGCACTGCTCCTATGTCTCCCATTCAGATCACAGTGGTGTTCTCTCCTTTCCCTTTTACTGCCTTTCATAGTTCCACTTTCAACTGTATAGATACACCAAGGCGATATTCCAAAAAACAGTGAATCGCTGCAACAAGAACAAACCCAGTTGGTACCAGGAATTAGCCTATATTTTTGAAATTAAAAGATAATTTTTCTGGTCCTAATTAAGGATGTATGGTGCAACTTAAATAAAATAAATTACCCTGTGTTATGTTAAAACATTTAATTGGATTGACAGACTATTAATTTACTTCCAAAGCATTTGTGGCTACCCCAAATCTACTGACATATCACAAGAAAATTATTTAGTACATCCATAAATAATCACTGCAAGAGTTAAAAGAGTAAGCAAATCTATTCATTAATGACTTATATAAGATAACTTTTAGCCTAAATGAGTCTTCTCACCATACCACTAACTTTTCTGGAAATTTGAAAACCCAAAGAGACAATCTAGTCTATCTCATAGTGGGATTCCTCTCATTCCGTTGTACCTCCAGTGTAAAATGAAAAAAATACTTTTATCTGTGACACAAGGATGGTGATATCCATGGAATCATAATTGCTGCTGCTCACACTAAAAGGCGTGCTCTCTAAAATGTCTCTTGTCCACACAGCTTTGGATCTTGAGGACCTTCAAGGCTAGGCTTTGCTGTTCCACATAGTGCTAGAAAACAGTCAGAACCCTGTGAAGCTGTGAGAAATGTTATAGCTTGCTTATTCCACATTCACAAAATTTGGTTGCAGAAGTGCAAACAAAAAAGCTTTGTTCTAATTCTCTTAACTACTTTGTCCATCCTAATACCCCCAGAGCTCTGCTGAGGCTTCTTAGGCTACTTCATCTTTTGACAAGTATTTTTTCCTTCTCTATCAATTTCAGAAATAGAAATGTAACTAATAACCATTTAAAAAACTTTTTTCTCTCTGGATAACATCTTTCATTAACAGAGATCTGCTAATCTCTTATTCCCATTACCATGGCACTTAAATTAACCAGGAGTAACAGGAAAACTGAGAGTTTGTTATTCTGGGTGCCATTCTCAGAGTCTTTACTACATTCTCCTCTTTCTGCTTCTAATCATACATCTTTGGCAGTTCTGTATAAGCAATAACCTACCAGTTGTAAAATGGATTGCTGAAAAGGATGTGTTTTCTCTAAATTCAGAATCAATTGCTTGAAGTGATTGGGAAAGCTGATGGAATTAAATATCTGAAGAGATTCTCTTTCCTGTTTTACAACAGAGTGACCCCGGAGTCCCCAGGCTTAATATTTTGCACACCATCTAGATACAAAACTGTCAGCAATAAAATATTATGCAGTCCACCTTAGTACAGGATAAGCTACAGTGTAATTATGTATCAGATTCAGATAAACACAGTTCATCTTTATTTTCATAGATACTCATCTTTCCAATATATGAAGTAAAAAATGTTTAACCTGAGTAAAATAAAGACCGTTTCTTCAGCTTTCTAAGTCTTTATTAAGATAAAATATTGAGAAGTTCAGAGCATTCATATTTCTGTAAACATTTTACTGTGTGCTATATGCTAGATGTCCACTTACTATATACACAGTTGCATTGTTACATCCTTTAGATTTTCAAGAGTGGCATGAAAGCAACAATGTGCCTGCAACTGCATGATACGTATAACCAGACTGAGAGCTCGTTCACGTTTTTTGATTCTGTCTGATCACTGCTGATGTTTTCAGTAAAGATAAACTAAAACAATATGTAACACCTGACATCTCAGCGACCATCTTCATTGTCGGTGAATAGCTTTCTCTTTCCACCAAGCAGGAGACCAATTCTTTTCTTGGTGTCTATCTGTTGCTGCTCATGTATTTCTGATGTCATGCTAGTTGCTTGATGCCTGTATGATTCTTGAGTTACTAGATGCTTGTCTAGTTATATCTCACTTTGTTCCTTTAGCACTCCTGATATTTTCTTTACTTGCTTTTGCTATCCTTTCATACTCTCCTTTGAAATGAGAGTTAGTATAGTACTAACCAGTACTATATGTTTCCTTCTATACCTTAGAGGTCAGTTTTTGCTTCTTGTATTTTCCACTGAATCTTCATCTTTTTGACACTCAATCTCTGCCCACTACAGATATCTACCTTATAAGACTTTTAGGTACAGTCAATAAGTTTTATCTGTATTTTTCAGAACTTCTGACTCTGTCACCATGTTTTAATTGTTTCTCTTTGCTCCAGCTTTTTCTACATAATACCTTTTGGTACTTGCTTGTTTTTCCACAAGCTTAGTCAAAAAGCTCTTGGAGTAAACTTGTTTCTTCTTTTAGGTCATCTTTCTGTCATCTGAGTATATTTATCTTTCTTGGATTTCGTTTTATCTTTCTCTGGACTGAGCTCTTGAAAAACCCAGGGATGTTCATTTGCTTTCCTGATAGGAAGTAATTTTTCTTTCCCCTATCTTGTGGCAAACTAATTCACCCTACCAACGCAAACCTTGCTTCAGAAGACGTTTTCACAGTGATAGCTGCGTACAAATTTACAAACAGCAAGTGTATTTTTATTGTGCAAAACTGTAGCAAAGCACTATCCCTGGTTTAAGGGTTTTCCTTTAGTATGAAGAGGCTGTAAATGTGTTCTTTGGTGAAATAAAAGGTCCCCGGTTCATGAATAGCACTTACACAAATAATGTGATTCATATGGCCATCTTTCAGTGTGTTCACTGATTATGGACAAAATTGACAACTAACACATGAACATCTAACTTTTAAATAGATTAAGTCCGTCAGTTTCCTTTCATTGTTGTTCTTTTTTTACTGATCTGCAATAACAAACTGATACAGGAACACGGAAAGGTATAGTCCAGCAAAGACATGCTCTGTACCACAATTTGTGTGACTGACTGTAATTTCATCTTTGTGGATAATATGTCATTATCTGGAAACGATGTGTCAGGCTGTGCACCTAGGTTGTGCACTTATTTCAGATAGAAGTAGCTAGTCTGCTTGTCCAGTCCTGTAATTGCTTAGCCACTGCCTTATTCTCAAGGTCAGCAAAAGCTGGGAGCGCAGCTAATGCCATTGCTATTGAAACTCCTCCCCAACAATAAAATCCACTCTCATTTCCTAACTCTTCCTTTATCAACCATTCCTATTAGTGTTACCATCTGCTATAATGCAGAAGGGCACTCATAAGACCCAAAGTCTTTCTGCTGTAGACTGGTTAAGAAGATTTTTGTAAGTGCTGCCAATACCATGAACTAAATGCTGGGTCACATCAAAGAGGGCCATTATGTATTCTTGGTCAGCTAATTTTGGATCCCGAAAGACCTTTGTGGTTTTAGCTCTGATGGCAGCATAGGGTCACAAAAATCCATTATATCCCCTCACGGATAAACAAACAAAGGAGCTCCTTTTCCACACCATGCATTTCTAACTAAATCTGATTTTGTGACATTTATTGAAGTTACATGTCATCTCTGCTATTCGAGATTTACTCATGTTACCCATCACTGCTGACATCCCTAGTTCACAATGTTCCAGTGTCCCTACAGACCATAGTCATGGAAACAGAAGGATGTTACCTCACAGTGCAGAAAAAAAAAAAGGCTAAAGGGGCATCTCCTCTTCCAGGGGTCATTCTTTTAGGCAAAATCAGTAGAAATTGTCTTTAGAGAAACCATAGGAAATCAGTGACAAATTAAAATCATACAGCCCTTTTTTGCAGAATAATCTTTAAAAAAAGGCTGAATTTTCTGAGAGGAAAATGCTATCTGGAAAGATATTACACAGAATCTCAGTGTTACAGAATCTCAATCTGTAGTTTCATGCTTCCAAAATTTTCCAGCTTATTTATACTGTTTTCTTTCTTTCTCCTTCTTTCTCTCTCTCTTTTTTTAAAAAAAGGCTGAATTTTCTGAGAGGAAAATGCTATCTGGAAAGATATTACACAGAATCTCAGTGTTACAGAATCTCAATCTGTAGTTTCATACTTCCAAAATTTTCCAGCTTATTAATACTGTTTTCTTTCTTTCTCCTTCTTTCTCTCTCTCTTTTTTCTTTTTTTTCTTTCTTTCTTTCTCTCTTAGTATATTCTACTACATGCTAAGGAAACAAAAGATTTTTTTTCCCTTGTGGGAGTGAGGAAGCATCATTCAATACAAGTCTAAAAAGAACCATCTTAAAAACCCTAGAGGGGAAGAGAATAACAATTCTGAAATACTGTGGCAGCTATTTTAACCTCCTGGAAAAAATAAGGGTCTTAAAAGCAAAACTTTTTTTTGTTCTAGTTTTTATTTGATCAGTCAGATAAAATAAGCTTTTACAACACCTAACAGAGTGTGAAATGAAGACATCAGACCTAACCATCAAGAGTTGTTCTCTGTTCCTGAGATCACCTGCATGGAGAGTGCTGCTATTGCATGGAATTAGTATATTCCAACCTAGGCAACCAGAGAGACATTTTTCAGGTAATTCCCTCTTCTTCTTCTACAGTAAATGGAGAAAAACAACTGTCCCTAGAAAACAATTTATTTCATCCCCAAACTATTTCTCTGTGACAACTGTAGGGAGTTCTGGGATGACTAGCTCCGAGGCAGATCTCTGAAGTGCAGTGAGATGAATTTCACCATAATTAATTACAAAGACAGTGCTGCTTGCAACTATCAATAATTCATCATTACATAACTGTAAGTAATTCCTACTTTTTTTTAGAAAAGAAAATGTACTGTATTTATTCTAATCCCCAAATGGCTAATAGATAGCATTTAGATCAGCAGGACATCCCCAGAATAAGCATTTAATTCAGCACTGTGATGTTGAAAGAGCTTTGTAATGCTACATCTGCTGCAAAATATATGCAGATGAAGTGGAAAACATTAATTTCTGCCATGAAAAATGCACAAAAAAATCACTAACCCTGGAGTCTTGTTCCTGTGGGACTCAATAGCCAAATAAGTGGAACAAAAAGCTCCTGCCAAAGCTCTGGCTAAAAAAAAAAAATAAAATATAATAATTAATTAAAAAATAAATAAAGATTTTCTGGTCTTACATCATATCAGTGTCAGCGCTCTGCTAATCTATTTTCCCTTTCCAGTAACTGTAAAACAGAGCACAGAGTACAGTGTACTAGTACCAACTTCTCCTCCCAAATAACAGTCAGTAAAAGAAAACCAGTTTGCCTCATTGCATTCATTTCAATAGCAAAAACCATCAATATCCCCAACAATATTCACAGAAAATGACATCCTCCTTTGGCCTCATAAACTTCCAGTTGCTGCAATATGGAATATATGCTTTTCATCCAAGTGAAATAAGACTTTTACTCTGGTAATATGGACAAGAAATTGGTCACATATGTATCCTTTTCTGGTAATCCAAATAAAAGGTAGAGTTTGACTCTGAAGACAAACAGGGTAATTTCTGGCAATTGTTTTTAAACTGAATATTTTTTGTTCTGCCACAGCTCAGCAAAAGTTACAAATCAGCAGTAAGCACACCGCTCTACTGTAAAGCTATAGTATTTTTATACACATGCAGTTCATAAAAACAGCTCAGGTATCCATTGAGGTTTTCAATGGCTTGACATCATCTCCAACATGCTTTCTTCACGGCCATGAGAAATACACAGCTCAGTATAACTGATTAGTTAAATTATATTCTGACTTGCAGTCTTCTCAGTTAACAGTAAAACACTGCTTTAGAAATAACATTTAAACATAAATTTATTTAATGTACTTAAATTATTCTGAACAAATAACTCAGTCCTCTTTGATTTCGCATAATTAAAATTCAAGGTTTTTTGGGATTCCAAAAGGGAATAGAACTGCACATATTCTTGAAAATATTCTTGACCACAAAATACTAAAGGCAAAGGAACACAAATAGATGTACTTATTTGTTTTCTGATCAGTAAGATCTTTGGAGGGAAGGTTTAGAAATGAGTTTATTTACATACTTTTAGAGCAATTACGGACAAGATATAGAACCATCTTCATCAGGAGATCTTTTGATCCAGTACTAAAACACTGAAAACTATAAAATGGTTTTCATCATTACATCATTGCATTATCAGATTATATCATATTACATCAATACACTATTGAATTTATTGCATTATAAATAGTATTTATGTACTTCTTTAGGAATATATAGTGTTCTATTTTAAGTAAGTTACTCCAAAACATAGCCTCCTATACAAATTAACTTATAAATTGGGCAGAGTCACTGCTTTGAATAGACACTGCATGTTTGTCAAGTCCTAATATTTCTGCAAGCTTTGGTATTTTTAAGAGGTCCAAGGAACATAAGCACATGTAAAGACCAATATGACTTTGGTTTGGTATACTTATCTGAACCCAGATCAAAGCTGTGACTCTCTTGTTGTCTACCCCATATCTACAATAAACCAAAAGACTGTTAGCTCTAAAATACAGGCTCTACTTTAGCAGATTAATTCTCTCCAGCACGTGTCATTTCTTTCATAAACACACTATTAGAGGCTGCCAAAAGTCTAAAAATGCTTCTACATCATTACAATGGAACTTATTCTATTATTGCATAGCTCAAAAGTGGTATTCAAATATGGCTTGTGCGTGAATTCCATAGTAATCAGTAAGGAAAACATGAATGATTAAAGTTCTATTAGATTTGCATTCTTCTCAGGATACAGTAAAATAGGCTGTCACAAGAATGTTTGTGGAATAATATGAAAACATTTTATAGTCATT
>NW_010580871.1:8612-48215 GCF_000705375.1 Tinamus guttatus | reverse complement strand
AGGAATATTGCATTCGTGTTATTTTCATTTTATTAATTTTAATATGGAAATGAGTGCTTCATTACACTACAACAAGAAATACATAATAATATGAAATTTCAAAGCATACAAATAAAATTATGCCTTACCAGCTTTCGTTTTCCCACTGCACTCTGCAAACAATATAAATAGAAGTTGTGTTTCAGGATCAGTGTGGCATAACCAATTTTGCTCAGGCTTAAAGCCAAGAAAGCACAAGTTCTAATCCCTACCCTTGGGCTCTCAAATCAGCAAAGCACTTATGTTCGTATGTAACTTTCCAAAGTAGTAGTATCATTGAACTCAACAAGTCTACTTCACCATTCACGCATTTTCCAAGTGTTTTTGCTGAGCTGAGGTGCTTACCACCTTGTTTTTGCTTTTGTTTTTGCTTCATTTATAAAATGGAAGCAATATTTACCCAAGTGGTCTTGCAAGGTTTCTCATCTGTCCTTCTGATGAACTGGCAACTGCTGATATTTCATAGTCTTTAACATGCTTACTTTTTTTAGCATAGTTTTACCATCTTACTAACATAACATCTCCTGGTTTTAAGCAATTCTGAGCATTGCTTTCTCCTTTTCAAGTTACTGACATTAGAGTTATTATTAAAGGAGTACAATTGGCCTCCTTTCATACATTACCAGTCTTTGATGAATTCATCTTAATTCTGCAGCAGTACTGCTGCTGCTGTGTACAACACACTGGCATCCTCCTCTTCTCAAGAGATTTTATTCAAGGGGTTTGCCTCTCTACATGAATACTGTACCTTTTTTAGAAGTTGGACCAACTGTATCTTCAGTGCATCCCTACAGTTTGTTGTCTTGTGACTATCTGCATATCCAATACTCTCTGTCCTGCCATATTGTCCTGCCTTTGCTTCCCGGGACTTCCCCTTTTCTACTCTTAATTTCATTCATCTCAGACATTTTAAATGTGAATTCATGTCACCAGGATTAGCCTTCAGAGCCATGATCCTGACTTACATAACCTGTTTCTTCACCTCCCTCTCTTCCGTCACATCAGTAAAGTGCCTTTACTTTTAAGACCAAACACATCACAGAGTAACCCAATGCACTTTTGGTCCTTACTTTATCCCTGCCAATAATGCAAATGTCCACACAATTTTCTTGCTTCTCTCAAGTGATTTCCCCCTTTCCTAAGCTGTCCTAAATTCATAGGCAATTTTTTCTCTGACAGTTCACAGAAGTCTTCATTTATTGCATTTTCAACCTTTCTCTACTTCTAACAAATGTCTGCTCTCCCTTCTGATATTGACTGAGCAAAATAAGAAATGAAGACTTCCCCTCCTTCCCTCCCTTAATTTTCTTATTTTGTAATGTCCTTCTCTCATATGCAATTCACTTTTTATGCGGGCTAAAATCTGTCTTCTTGATTTCTCATCACTATAGCAACATCCAGAATGGCTCTCCGAACTAAAACTGGCATTTCTAAAGGTCTGCAAAGTCAGCTACAATTACTATACTATGGTCCAGACCACTCTGTGCTTTATTTTTCCCCAGGTAAGCATCCCTTGTTATATGTTGCCAGAAAGCCAGCAGTTACCTGTACTGTATTTTGAGGAAATGCTATTGTCTGGCAGGCTCAGGGTTCAATATTTTATAGACACTGAGAAGCATCAGCAGGTTATTCTTCAGTGTCTCTCAGTGTGCTTATGGTTGTGGTGTACACTTTATTTTCATGAAACAGAAAGCTTTTCAAAAACCTTCAGATCTGTAGCTAAATCTAAAAGCCTGTAATGAGTGAGAAGGAAGGCTGAAATTGATTCAAACACATCCTACTGTTGGCAACAATAAAAAGTCCTGCCTGGATTTTTTACAACAGTTGCTTTTTTCTACATGCTTTCAGAGTTCAAAGCACTACAAAATTGATTTGAAAATACTGCTCTTCATCACACAATTGTAAATTTTGTTAGCTGCATGTTCTAGTTTCGTAACAGAAGCGGCAAAGCACTGCCAGGAGAGTCAGGACATACAGATACTACACTGGTTTCACTGTCTTCCAGCAGGACAGCCCCAAGGTCCATGTACTTGGAAGCCATTTTTCATTCTGACATTCTGACATCTGGCTTGGTTATGGTAGATGGAATTATTTTTAATAATATATATATAAAAAATATGTGTGTACGTGTGTGTGTATATATCCAAAACTGTCTTTGATGCCCCTCTGTTAGAAATAGCCTTAGTTGTAACTACAAGAGCTTAAGCTCAATTTAATAAACTGACTGACTATAACCCCTCAGCTCCACACTGATGACAGCACTAGGAGTTTGAGGATGCTCAGTGTGAGCTAAGGGTTTGGTTCAATAACCTGCTATGCTGTGGTTTGCACCTATATAACGCCATTGATTTCCCAGAAGTTTCACTAGCATATCGTTAGCACAGCAAAGTGAAAATCAAAATCTCACAGGAGAGCCTAAGATAACACACTAGAGGCAGCTGCTATATATCCACATGGCTTGCATTCATGCCTTACTATTTATCAACACAGAAAGATAACTGGCTTTCTACATTTCATGTGTTCCCCAATACAAATGCACCACCCATAATTACAGCTGAACACCACCTTACACTGATAATTAATTGTCATTAATTTAACTGGTCTCCAGTTCCTGTTCTATATTGCTTCACCAAGTAAATGACTGCTCCTTGATATTCCCTTGTATAATGAAATACCTATTGCACAGCCATGTCCTATATGCACCTGGAAGTAACACCAGAGCAGAAAGTTTTTACAGCTTCAGCATAATGATGAAAAGTATTTCAGCACTGGCAGATGCAAAGAAGATATTCAAGATCTGCAGACAAGGTCATAGTAAAACTTTTTTTTCTTTCTCTTTTTGAGACCTCTAGGATAACTAACTGTATCATATGCAAAGCAACAACCTAATATCCTTTTGAAAGAAACCCAAGAGTATGAACACAACCTCCAACATGCAACTCTCCATATTCTGAGGAGGCTGCATAGTTTTCTTCCCTTTTTTTTTTTCTTTTCTTTTCTTCTTTCTTTCTTTTCCTTTTCTTCAGCAGACAAGCAATGAAGTATGGTTTATGGCACACACCAGATGAGAGGAAGAATGCCAGTGTATATATGAACCCCTCACTATGAACCTTTCCACTGCAGCAAGTGTAAGTTAATGGTCTACCTGTGTTCTCTTCTCCCTCCCACATCCAACTATCGTTCATGGGGGCAAAATCTGTGTAGAATCTGTGCCGCTGTGAGCATTTCAAGCTTGCTTGCTTCAGACGACCTCAATAACGTACGCTGCAGCCAACTCAGAGAACTTGCTTGTCTCTCTGCTCTCCCTCTCCATCATCATGTTGCAGTACTCTTTGCCTTATTGCAGTAATCACTCATAGGTTTGTACTCTGCCAGCCTCGGAACATGCCCAATTCTGAAAAGTGAATGCTTTATATCTGAGTAGATTTTGCAAAATAGGAATGATGTTACTCATTTTTTGATATTTTAATGAATATCTTTTGTTGAAGCCAAAAATTTGACAAGTGAACATACACAAGTCCATGGAACCTGACAGGATGCACCCATGAGTGCTAAGGTGGCTGACACCATTGCAAGGCCACTTTCAATCGCCTCTGAAAGGTCATGGAGATCAGGGGAGATTTCTGAAGAAGCAAAGAAAACAAATGTCTCTATCTTCAAGAAGGGCACCTGGGGAACTATAGGTCAGTCAGCTTTATCTAAATCCCAGGGAAGGAGATAATCTGAATACTCTTAGAAGCCATTTCCAAACACATAAAGGACAAGAAGGTGACTGGAAACAGCCATGATGGATTTACAAAGAGGAAATCTCACCTGACCAATCTGATAGCCTTCTACGAAAACGTGATCCGCTAGGTGGATAAGGGGAAAGAAGTGGATGCTGTTTATCTCTACTCAAGTGAGGCTTTTGACACAGTCTCCTGCGACAATATCATAGACAAACTGCTGAAGAACTGACTACCCCCACTAATGACCTGGATGATGAACAGAGTGCACATTTGAAAATGATACAGGTTTGGAAGGATGGTCGATAGAGCAGGTGGTTTTTGCTGATGCTCAGAGGGTCTCAGTAGGCTAGAGAAATGAAGTGACAGAACCTCGCAGATTTTACCAAAGGGAAATGCAAAATCAAGCATCTGAAGAATGGATAACCCCATGCACCAGTACAGCCTGGGAGCTGACTGGCTGGAGAGCAGCTTTGCAGAAAAGTATCCAGAGGTCCTGGTGGACAAGTTAAACACTGACTAGTAGTGTGCTCTAATGAGAAAGGTCAATGGTATCATAGACTGCATTAGCAAAAATGATGCCAGCGGGTCAAGGGACTTGATCCTTCCCCTGTACCCAAACCCGGTGAGGCCACATCTGGAGAACTGTGTCCAGTTCCAGGTTTCCCAGTACAAGAGAAGCATGCTCACATAGATCGCTTAGATATTCTTACATGAGTTCTCTTTGTATAACTACAAACTTTGTAACTATGTTGGTCTTCTTATACCTTGGATCCCCACTATATCATCTGCCTGCCATCTCCCTGATGACTCTGCAAAATGACTTGCTAAGGAAATTGTCTGTCACTATACTTTTTAAACAACTCTCAGAAGCAACCATTAAACTCAGATAGTCCCAAAGGGCACAGGAAGGAACCTGCTGCATCAAGCCTTCAAAGCATATGCATATGTAAGTGTTAAATGACTTATATTTTCCAAGCTTTTCCAATTCTGGGAACAAGAATAAATTCTCAGCATAGCATCTTTAGTTCTGTCTTTGATGCCTCAGAAACAGAATAATGATGCTTGCTTATATTGTTTCCTCTCTTTCCATACTCACTACCTTCCAAAATTGAACCCTAGCCAATCGACTAACCTCTGACAAGTCTTTCAGGGGAAGAGAGTATACAGTGTACAATGTAAAGAGAAGTCCTTGTTGCCTCTAAAATGTTAAGCTAGGAAACTCAGGAATAGAAAGTATTTCTCAGAACTTGAGAAGGCATAGGTCAGATAAAGCCTCACTTCAACCTACAAGCAGGTGGAACAATCTGACAACAGTATAAAAAGCTGTGAAAAGGTAAAGGGTGCAGTAATAAATGGAGATCAAGAGCAGGTAAACACCTTTGCCATCAAATATGCTCCAGCAAACCTCCGCCTTCACTGCTACACAGCAACTTCAAGCATCTCTTCTTACTCATATGGCCCCTTCTAGCACATGAGCCACAAAGCCAGCTCTCTAGTCACAGACAACATTATCTGCCTTGGTACGAGCAGTTGGGGCCAGCAAGGGTTTCTGCAATGCTCTATCTGCCCATGCACCTAAGCAACTGACCATATGGCCACTGGAACATAACACATGTGCTCTGCACATGATGTACCACTGTGGGACATCAACTGACCCGACTCCCTGTGTCCTCAGCAGGCAGATAGCAGCTTTGCAATGTATTCCAGGGCAGAGGGCAGTGCCAAGTTACGCATTGGCAGGCGAAGGGGAATAAAAGGGACAGGACATCGAAAACAGAAGATGGAGGAAAAGAAGGTTGAGGTTCTGATTTTAAGAAATGCAAGTATTTTGTAAGAGTGGTGGGACAGGTGGGAGTTTTGATATACACTTCATTTAAACTTTTAATCAGAGAGTTGCATAAGAGTTCTGTAACCAAAGCTGAATACAAAGCTCCATATTTATCAATTTTCAAACTTTTTTATTAAACACGGAATGGGGAGCATAATAAAATGATCATAACCCTTAAAAAAGGGAAATCATATTGACAATTTTTATGATATTCCCTTTAAATATTTTAGTTAACATTCACTTATGTCCATGAAATATTTAGGAAAACATACATCCAGCGGTCTGAGTGACACATTTCAAGATGACGGAAGTACACGATATCCCTGATTGCATATGCCTGGCAATTGTCATTTGTCACTGAAGAGCCTTGGGAGATTTCTGGCTGGGTTCAACAAAAATTACATAGGCACAAAATTTCTCAATGCCTAAGCCCCAGTAAGAGATGAAGGTACAGAGGATTTTGCCAGCCAAGTTTTAAAAATCCTTCACATTTGGAAATAATGATTCTGCTGGACTCTGCTTAGTGCATCAAAGAGCTAGTGTGCCATCCTGTAATGGCAGGAAGACCTCTACATAGGGAATGTCTGAGAGAAATGATTCTTAAAAAGGAGTGACCGTCACCTGAAAGAAAACAATGAATGGCTTATTGATCTTTACATCATATTGCATTTACAGAAATATTAAAAAATAAGATGGAAAAGAAAGCTTCATTTCAACAGTCCTAAGCAAGCTTTCTTCTACCTTGAACATTTGAGCAGCCTTTTAGGCGTTAGGTTTGCAAAGAGACTCATAGGCTGCACAATATGGAGTCACCACTCAGCAGAGCTCTTCATTAACTGAAAATTAAGCAAAGTGTTTGCAGAATAGAAACCTAAGCTGCTGAATGAATTAATTCCCTTTTCTACTGAAAAAAATAATTAAGACAAAAAAAAGCCATTCCCGTTTTAAAATTAGTACTGACTGTGTAAATGGATGGTTTTCACAAGTCATTTTCTGAATTTTAAGAATTCCTGATCATATAAATTAAAAACAAAAATAAATGAATTACTGTGGTAAGGTACAGAGAGTAGTTGTCACAGGTAATAATTTCTTTTCTGATATAAGTAAGGATAAATTCATATTTATAAGTAAACTGTACTGAAACAGCACTATGTATGAGAAATTATTTTAAAGTTCACCTACAACCATAAGTACATGAACTTTCTAACAATTCTAGTGCTGGTTGATGGCATGCTCTACACATACTCAAATTCGAGGTAAAATTCTCAGCCATCCATGTCCAGAACATGTTCACATCACATTTTCAAATGTTCATGAATATCAAAGTGCCCATATCAACTGAAACACTCAGATATAAGAAATGAAATTCCATGTTCTTTCCAGTTTGCAAATTCTGCCGCAAAAGGAGAAGACTCTAAAGACAAACCAATTAAAAGTTGAGCAAAGAATTTCATATAGTACTTGAGTGCCCTTTCTATAGTGATAACCTTTCAGACAGTACAAATATTATATTTCTCTAACAATTACAATAGACTCTGGGATACCTATATTTCTCCATATATCTTTGTTACTAATATTACAATGGATAATGCTTGTAATAAATTTGCCATCATTAATTACAATAGCTTAAAACTGCTCTTACTGAATCATGGGGTTTGTTTGTTTCATTTAATCTTACACTCACATGATGAAAATAAGAATAGTTCAGGATTATTTTTACTGTCAGTTGTAACAAACCCCACTTACAAGCCACGGTAATTGCTTCTAATTACTGCTGGATTTCATTATGCATATTTCATAGAGAAATGATTGAAAATGTAACCCTTCATACTAATACATGTGAAAGCATGCTAGTGATATGCTTGCATGTTGTGTGTCCTCAGAATAAATCTGATGGGGGTTGATTGGCATAAGTCCATTTTCCTCCCCAGATACATCATCGTCAGTGAAAAGCAAGCAATGAAATTATCTCTTTTATCCCATCTAGCTCTTTATATTAGGTATTTTTGCTTATACAATTATATAAGGTCCATTGGTGAAAATGGTTTTCACTGTTAAATGTACACTAGTCACCAAAGAAAGCAGATTAGGTTTTATCCCTCACTGGAGCAAAAGAGAGTTATTATATAAAAGGAAACATCTTCAAAGATAAAATACTGTAAGAGAAATGGCAAGATTATCACCTAAAAACACATCTGAAGACTTAATCTTGTGTCTCTTGGATAAGCATCTAAATAAGATTCTTAGCACCCTGTGCATTCTTAAGGCTAGTTAAGTATCCATAGAAACTTTATACACTATGTGGTAATACAGTATTACAGGATCAGAAGAGAAAGAAGTGTCTACCAACAACTAGTAGAAACCAAGAAAGCTCTATGACTGGCAACATGATATTGAAAAACATGCTTTTATCCATGTCCTGGAACCCAGGAATATCTATAGTCTCTCTAATTCAAAATCTCTCACTGTTATCTGTATTTATTTCATCACTATGTTTATTGAATAATAAGCACCTGTTACCAACAAGTGAAAATAAGAATATGGGGAAAAGAGAACACTCACAA
Organism: Tinamus guttatus; assembly: GCF_000705375.1. The sequence continues at coordinate 40,056 of NW_010580871.1, read as the reverse complement.
TGCTTCGATGTGGCATTACTTCTAGGCAGTTTGACAGAACTCCAAAGATGCTTCTGGTACTTAGCTACATCTTTTGCATTTTCACACACTTCAATAAACATGCTTAAAGAAAGTATTGTGGTATTAGTGAGTTAGAGGTGTTCCTTAAGACTTTGTAATCAGAATGGTCTTAACATATTACAAAGGATTTCTCTGCTAAAGTTTCTGCAGGTAACCCATTCAGTTGCCTTATTCATCCAGAGGAGTATCACTTAATTTAATATATCGCCTTTCGTATTTGACCTATTTCAAATCACTGCATGCCTGAACATCTAGCAGATACATCAGCTGAAACATGCTCTGTATTTATTTGAAGTATTAAACTGTGCTTTAGCTTTCTCAGCATCTTAGTATGAGCTGAAAGTCCTTAGCCTCTAACCCTGTTGAAACGACGTTCTCAGCATCTTAGTATGAGCTGAAAGAAGTCCTTAGCCTCTAACCATGTTGAAATGACAGCCTCTGTATCAGGACACAAAGGTAAAGATCCTGCATCAGGCACCTCCCAGACTTTCTGAAATTTAGGAACAAGTTTTTGCACAGTTTCATTCTCCATTAGAATGGTGAGTCAGCAATGCATTAAGGCTTTCTTCTTGCTATCAAAACTCAGCTGAAGGCACTGCAGCTCACATGTATCCAACTCTCTAAGGACACTATGCTTGTGTAACTGCAGAGCCCCAAATCACAGTTTCTTCCTAGCAGATTAGAGACAACACATCATGAGTTGAGAGAGGCACATTGACTTCAAGAACCTAGAAGGACTTAGAAGAAGAGAAGAACGATGCCAAGATCTGTCTTTTTCTTTTGCCAAAACCCAAGAAGCTAGAGCATCACAAGAAACCTGTATCTTTGGAGCTTAAGGGATCTCAATACTCCCTTGCCAGCTCCATGATAGAATAAAATAAGCAACACGAGAGGGGGAGCAAGGGTAAATAGAAAGGAGATTGCCCTAGTTTAGAGAGCTATTGCTTTCTTTTTGACAAAAATTCTGGTATGCTGGCTTTTCCTTTTGCCAGGGGGAAAATCAGGTGGAAAAAGAGAAAGTCTGTAGTTTCTTCCCTTCTTCCTCAATATAAAAAACGAGCAATCCCTGATGACATTTTATTCTCTTTGTTTTAGAAATCACCATAAGCTAAAAGAGCATCAATTTCCCTCAATAAGTCACAAGCCCGCTCCTGTGTAGGGAGTTGTCAGTGAGTAGAGGAATCCTGTGTTGTGTTCTGCACAGTCCACATATGCATCAGCTTCCTAGGGAGGGCTCATTCCAATTCAGCCAGGCAGTCCTGTCACAAAAGATGATGCAATGTCACTACCACACAAGGTCAGGATCCATGTGACACATTACCAAAAAGAGCTGGCAAGCTCTCATTGCTGCTTTTGACAATCAGCTTCAATAGAGCCTTGGACATTAGTCCCTCATCTACCGAGAGAGCATTATTGTTTAGGGCTAGCAGATATTTCATCCTCTCCCAAAATGAAAATCATGGGAAACATAATGTCCCCTGAACATTCAGAACAGAAATGTAGTTTTCAGATAACAGAATTACTAGAGCATGTGACTGGCGCTAGAGCTTAGTAACAGAACAAATATCTTTCTATCTTTAGGCTTCTAAGCCATATCCAGTCCAGAATGAGAGTATCTCTAAATTACTACCATATTTGATTGATTGGGCTATGGGCTATCCCTCATGAACAGTTGGTCTCAAAGCATTTCTGTTTGCTAGCATTACCCAGGTAAATAATCATTGGTGACTTTCTCAAACTGAAAAAGAGAAGAGCTCTTAGGCTTTAGATTCGCATATATTTTTCCAAAACAAAAGATACAATTAGATCCATCTTTTCAAACAATAAAACTAGCACTCTCTTCAGATAGAAATCCACCAATGAAAGGACTTCATTCTCTTTCAGTTTTATACAGTGGCAAGCACCCTCTCCCAGTTACATTGTGAATGACTCAATCTTTAAGAAATGATAGAAAAATCCACTCCCCGTGTTTTAAAGCTTGAATTATTGTCCATCACCTGTTCAGTGATTTTTGAGGATTTTGTCCTCACTTTCAGTATCAGGGCCAAGTCACAACCCATGTAATAGGAAGATGTCATTAACTGTACCTGAGTCTGAACTTCCACACATTTTTGTGTGTGTGTGTAATGAATAAAGTAACGAAGAGTATTTGCTTGAGCACGTTTGACCATGACAGATAGAGGTAGCCTTAGAAACACGTAACACATTCAAAAATTGATGTATAATACCCAAAGAAAGACATGTTCTTCAAGAAGATGAAAGGAAGTTTGTAGAAGTTCACTGACCATAGAGCACTGTGAGCTTCTATACTGGCTTCAGGATGACCCTGTCAACACCCTTCATCTTGCCTCTTTTGGTTCAGGTTGTTAGTGTGTAACTAGACCTCTATTTTCAGACAAAGCATTACTTTGAAATCACATATTGTCACAGATACTCTTAGAAACTCCTTTGAACAATTATTTTTCCTTTTGCCATGCTGCCATCCAAGACATATTTTATGCACACAAAAGCTGGATTTCTAGAACAATGTGAATTCAAATTTCCAAATAACAAGCTCCCTTCCTAAATTAAATACTTTGTTTTTAGCTTTAAAAATAACTGCAAAATTAATCTTTCTAAACTCTGCATTCAACATTGAGAAGAATACTGAAAGAGGATCAATGCCCTCTTTCTCCTATTCGTACAAGTCTCACTACAAATACCCACCCAGACAGAATTTCTAAAAGGTGATATACTGATGTTGCTTTGGAATGGTTTGACATCAAAAAGTTGACTCCCAAGCACAATTTTTCAGGAGGAGAAGAATTCAGGCAAATTGTATAGTTTTTTTTTTTTTCTATTTAGTATCACAGAAAAGTTGATTGGCTCCTGATTAGGTGAATGTTCAGATATTAAAGCAAAATTTGCTTTAGTAGTAAATACATGCCAAAATTTAGTCTTCCAGAATTTTAATCTAATGAGAAACTGCTGAGTTTCAATGCTGTATCAATGCAATCTTTTCCTCTATCAGATCAGTTCAGGATATCTGTTCTCAAGCTTCAAGACTGACAATAGCATAAACCTGTGAATCAAAGTGTCTGATGCACATTAGCTCAATCTTCAGATTCTCATTCTCTTATTCTGCTAGTAGGATTATTAGCTGATTCTAAGTTCCACAGTGTTGTGTTTAAGATACCAGGCTGTACTATCATCTCATTCAAATCAGTGTTATCAATGTTCTTGTTTAGGAGTCCCGTTAAAATTATTATGTTCTTTAAAACGTATCACAATGAGGCTTCTTGTGAACTTGTGAAGTTTTCTGTACAGTTATGTCAGTTTATGACACCAATTGTTAATAGGTATTTTATTGCCCTTTTCATGTATTTGCAGCATAACCTAACAAAGCGAATGTAGAGTCAAAAGCCATTTTATCCTCTGACATTTATTGGCATGCTTGTATTGATTTTGTTAAATATACTTTTAGCTGTTTCCAATAGGGTTAAAAAAATTCTCTGAAAGGACTCAGTGAAAGTTTAAGACCAGCTCCAAACGTACAGTTCCTATCTGTTCTCAACCAAATAAATCAAGGAATGCTTTACTAGGCCATATTTGGTATGAAGTATTTGACATTTTATATATGCTGTGCAGTCTGGTGTTACCTTTTATAAGAGGATTGAAAATACATTTACATGACTCCATATAACTTTTGTATCTTTGCTGATTGAAGTATAAGCTGTATTCGTGCTTCAGTGTATAGAAAAGAAGTGCTACATAAATATCTTGAGAGTTAGTACTTTAGATTTGCTGTCAAGCCTGACACCTGAGGCTGGTTCCCCATCCCACTCTGAATAATAACTGATTTTAAAAGTTTTCTTTTGGTCACCCCATTATGCTATAGTTTCACCAGCTGCTTCTCTCTCTAGTTATTCTGAGATGGATGTGACAGTGGGACTACTTTTTATAGACCATCTTAATGCTAGCAAGTACAGCTAGCTTACAGAACAAAGCAGCAAAGTTATTCAACTTCATTGCCATTACATCTGACAATAGAAAAGGTGATCTGAAAAAAAGATTTTAAATCTAGCATTTTATTCCAAGACACCCTCATGTTTTCCATCACAATCACACTGGTGTGGTAGCTCTGGGTTTCAAAGCAGTTATAGCAATTTGTAAGTGATGGAATCCTCTAGGGAAATCAGGACTGGTGCTTTGAGTGATGATAAACTAAAATTAAGAGAAGATGAAAATTTTTCCTTGAGAGGTAAGAAGATGCGTGAAGAAAAAAAGCATGGAAGAAAAAAGAAAGAAGAAAAAGCTACTGTCTGTCACAAAGGCACAGGTAGTGTTTGTTTAAAAATGGACCATATTACTCTGTGTGGGAGTCTACTCCAGATGCCAAGGCACTACCAGCTCCTAAATCTCAGTGCTGTACATACTCAGTACATCCAATAACCATTGGCCTGATTCTGTAAAACATATCCTATCTGGCTGGTGGCATCCGAGATGACATCAGAAATATTTTGAGCGATCATTTGATCAAGATTTTGCTTCCTCAAATATCTGAGTTTGATTCGTCACATCCATGCAAAGCGAATTAAAGCACCCCCAGTCTCAGTGGCAAAATTTACACGCAGTGGCCTGGGCTTCAGCACTTCCCGTGTCCAGCCACCAACTGACATCCTGGTTTTATAGTCTCATGCAGAGGATCCCCTGGCCTGTGAATGTCAACGCAGCTCAACGGCACCCTCCGTTTTCTGCCTACTTTCTGTAATAACCAAAAAAAGCACAAAGTACAAGATGGGGAAGAATTAGGACTTCGGTTTTCCATTTGTAACAGTAGCATGAGGGATTTTTGTTTCAGCTTACTTACTGCTTAGTTGATTTACCTCTGCTTATCTCTAGTCCATTTTGAGCCCCTAAGGACTGCTAAGCTAGAATACCTACTTTCTTTGAGCCTCTAAATCCCCCTAAGTAACCTTACTACCAGCAAAAGATTTTACATTTATTCAATTATTTGTTCTACATCTGAGTGCCTCAAAGGAGAAATATGTTGTTTCAGCTGTCTTTCAGAAAAGTCTTGATAAAATGAGCTGAACTGCACTGAAAAGTAATGTTTCCTTTAGGGTATCAAAAACCCAGAGAAAACTTTAGGAACCAGCTCTCATCTTAATGTAGAAGATTCGTATTTCAAAGCAAAATATTCAAGTATTCAAGTCTCTAGATTATAAAGCCACCAAACACGTTAGAGATCTGGTCTATTCTCTGCCTGCATTTTGGAATGAGAAAGTAATAGTGTGTTTTGTAACAGCTGACAATTTGAAGCTTAAGCATTGGAAAGCAAAGTCTTGTTTACAGAGCTTCTTCTGAATGTCTTAATAAAAATACTCAAAGCATTTCATTTTGTATGTACCATGTGGATTCAAGTACACTGATAAGGCACAGTGAATGGAAAACAGAGGACGCAATAAAAATGAAATCTGCAGGTCTTCTATTTTACGAGAAAATAAAAAGTCACCTGTAAACAAGCTCTTAACTTTCAAGGATAGAAGAGAACATCAAAATAGTGAAGCTTTGTGCTGCACATTTGAACTTTTACTGTGCCATTTACATAAAGAAGTACAACATTTAACCAGAAGCTGCAAAGTTTAAAAAAGCAGAAGAACCAGAAAAACAGAATGTCCATGAAATAACGCTTTACACATATTTACCCACACAACTTGTGACGCAATTTGTGACCTTCATTATTATCATTATTGATAAGGATCCTGTAATATATTTTTCTTAGGCTTTTTTTTTTCCAAGTCAAAAATCATCAGATCTATTCTGGCACTAGAATTTTAATAAGAATAAATAAATGCCTGTACTGATATGCCTTTACTGAATGTACTGATATGCCTTTACTGAATACCCTCTTTTTAAGATGCACACTCAATTACTTTAGGGACAACACAAGAGACAAAAACACTTGAAAAATAGAGGCTGAAAAGATTTAAGACAGTCAACACAGAGAAAGAAATACATAAAAATACACTGAAAATTTCTACCATTTACATTTTTCTTAATTCACCTTATTTACCTTCTTATCTGAACAATCAACTCTTTCCAGTGGTAAGCTACATTCACTGAGTAAAATATGCTAGAACTGAATGTATCAATATTTCTTTGATTAAAGGATCTGAGGGCTTTCAATTTCCTTATTGTCTGCGATGGTTGAAGCTTACGTTTTACTACAAAAATAATTGTCCCCAACTTGTTTGCCTTGTATGATTAGCAGGACACTGTTGGTAAATCTATACTCATGAAAGAAATTATGCTGTAGCAGATGCACATACCTAAGACCTCATGGCAAATGTATACAGGTTAGTACTCAGCCAACTTTGTCAACTTTGACTTGTGTGCTATAATCAGTATCACGACTGGTATAAGCTTTCCATTGGAAATGTGCTCCTTTGTGACCTCACAAATGCTAACTGCAATAGAAAATATGCATCCTTGTTAGCTACGCCTTTTACATAAGATTAATATCTGTAAGCGTTTACATTACAGTCTTGTATGTTTACATTACAGCCTAATTCGCACACTAAGAAATGAGTTTGGAAGTCTTAAGACTGATTCACTGCTGGGTAATTATTCATAGTACTGCCAAACAACAGAGTAGTATTTGGGCATGAGATACAAGAGCAGATCTCTCCTGGAAAGCTTATACTTCTCCACACTGCTGTCCCACTGTGGTGCTATTTCTGTGAGAAACATTTAATATTAGTGAAATTTAAAAGACTGACATTTTGCTTTTATTGAGGTTTATGCACCTACCAAAGCTTCATTAGAGCACTGTATAACTAAGTGAATTCTGTATGAATCCCAGAACAAAGCATACATTTCCATGACAAAGGTGAATTCAGCATAAGAAACATTAGCAAACACAACCCACTTCAAACATGTTAACTAAAGCTGATTTAAATAAAGCAAGAAAAGAAAAACTGTTCGTTTTAAAGCTGATGGCAACATGGATTCTTTGGAAAACTTGTTCTACCTATTTGTGTTTGGATAATACTACTGTCAAACTGTAACTGATGTTTGTTCTTAAAGAACTCTGCTAATAAAATGTAGTTCAACCCTCCTAAACTTAATAATAATAAACATCACCATGTCAATCAGTTTATTAGTATCCCTATGAAACAAAAGCTAATATCACATTGCTATTTTTTAACAAAGCAAAAATGATGTGTATATTGATTAAATTCTGTTTTCATATTAGCAAGTAACAATTGAAAATATTCTGCTAACATACATTTCTTGCAATTACATACTTGAAAATCTTAGTATATTTTCACTCTCTCAAACACAAACAACACTATTTATCTCCATTTGACTTTGCAAACAATATGAAGTAATTTTTTTTCCAGTTGTGAGGAAAACTGGAAGGCAATGCATGCTATGTTTTATCTAACTAGCATTTACCCACAAAAATATTTTTTCATTTTAGAAATCTCCTTCTAAACAGAGCTAATCCAATCAGCAATAAAGATATTAACAAATGTAATGTGCAAAAATATTACCTCTAATTAAGAGCAGTAGAACACATACCAATGTTAAAACACTTGCAGAAATAAAACATCGTATTTCTGAGCGCCAAACACAGAGGTATGTTAAGTGAATAATAAAAACACACTTGTGTGTACTAATTGGATAATGACATATATTGCTTTGACTGTCAGTTACCACTGTGCCTTTAAAAGTTCCCTTTGTTAAGCATGTAATTTCACTGTTAAAAATGAATAAAAATCTATACAACTGCCTCAAGACAGTCTTAAATATGGTACAAATTTAACTTCAGTGTTACTTAGAAAATAATCTCCATTTTAAGACTTTGCACTTTATAGTCTCATGTGCTTTATATCTGCCTAGGGTATGTTTTGGTGTTTAAACTTTTCTGAACCTTTATGAAAGTTTAGAGGGAGAACAATATACTTGGCATTAACATACATATATATTAATATATATGTATACTGAGTGGAATATGGAGAGTCTCTGATCTGGACTACACAAACCTTGCATCAGAAGAAAGCCCCGTGTAAAGCTGCCTCTGATTTGCCACTGAAACACTGTCTGTCCCCTTGTCTTCTAATGCAACTAAAATCCAAAAGTAAGACCACAGTTTTGGTCTGTTTTCATGCTGCATCTTCCCCAAAACACTCGGACAATATTTTGTCTACCACTGCTGTCACCAAGGCAGGGAGACTCATCCAAACGGAGCAGAACCTCAGAGTGATCCTTCACCTCAACACATCCTGCTGGTAAGGCTGACAAAATCTGTCATATGTGTAAGCATAGCCCAAACAAGCAGTTTTGCATGCTGTTATTTAAAGGCATGTGTCTGGTCTGAATGCATGGGTTTTTAATCATCATTCAGAGGTCAAGACTATCAAAGCTTGAACAATATAAAAACACTCACTAACACAGAGGAGTGGGGGGTGGCAATTTCAGGAACTCAGAGCAAACTTTCCCCTCTATGCCCCACAAGCTGAGGCAAAAAAAAAAAACCACAGGCACCACGCACAGGACACGCTCCCAGAGTTTTCTACTCGCCTCTTGCATCTGCTCCCACGACAAATTTTGGGAAGCATCTTCCTTCCACACGAGCGTTCAACCACACAACACAGATGTCACAACAAGGTGCATCCAAAACCACCAGCAAGCACCGGATCACAACTACAAAAGCATCGCCCAGCTACACAGGAAAGAACAAAATCGCGACGCAACATTTCCAAAATCCCCTCGCTGCACACTTGGAATCGCTCACTCTTCCTCATCCGCGTCCTCCGCCAGCCTCTCTGCCCAGCTCGCAACTAAGTGAGCGCACAGCATCCTCCTGGGAGCGGAGGCACCGAGTCCTCACGGGCGCTCGGAAAAATCCACTGCCAAGTTCGCCCACGCCGCTCGCCCGAGCCGCGCCGCCCGCCTCCGAGCTTACCCTTGCGCAGAGGGACGGGAGCCGCGCTCGCTGCGGTCCGCGGCGCGCGCTGATGGAGAGCGGGGCACTCTGCGGCGACGCGCAGCGCTGAGGGGCTGCTCCCGTGAGCAGCGCGCATCCCGCAGCGGCAGCCTCTGCCCCTCGCAGCTGGCAGCAGCCTGCGCGGCAGCGCTGATGAGCTCAGCTTGAGACCTTCCACAATTAGCCAAATATTGTGCAGCAGCAACAAATCAACCACTGAAACCCAGCTCGCGGATAAAAGCGAAGTACAATTTCTGGTGGAAGCTGAACGCTTAAGTCACCGAATGCTACATTTCTTCTTCAAGATTATTCCAGCAAGCTCCTTCTGCTATTTTTACTGTACCATAATGCACTAGGTCTGGCTTTTACCCTATTGAAAGAACATGAATATATTATTATCCACACAAAAGAGCAGGTTATTGTTTATGAATTACCAGCCTTCCCAGCAACAAAGGCTATTTTCATAAGAAAACTCAATTTCATTTTAGCTCCAATTTGATTACCAGCTGAAGAAAAGCAGCCCTGCGCCTAAACCTCAAAGGATTTTTATTCATACCATTGAATGGGCTTTATTGCTTCCTTTTCAAAACTGATGTAGAAAGCTTTTAGAGTAAAACATTGACAAAAAATTATTGCGCTGCTATTTTGTGCAATAACAGAGCTGAAGAGGGGCAATGATTTCTCAGTCATCCTTCACTGTACTTCAGAACAGTAAAGGCTGGAATTAATGACAGACCATAGAGAGGAGCTAAGCCAAGGTCTCACAATGCATGTCAAATCTAAATGATCACTATACATTGAAAAGACCCAAAAAAGCCTGCAGCTGATTGATTCATGGCTTTCACAAGAAAGACAGGCTTGAAGAGTTTATTGCACCACAATTTACTCTGAATTATCATAAAAATGAATGTAGAGGCTGAATGTCACCCCGGCACACTCCAAAAACACACATCCAGGGACAAAGTTCACCCAGGAATTATAGCAGTTCTGTTCATGCTACTATAGTTAAGGGTCTGTCACTTTTCTCCTATTATAGGGGGTTTTAGCTCAGCTGTGAAGCTGTGCTCCAGAATAAAACTTGGCACAAAGCTCTCATTTTAAGGGAATATATTTTTTTTAAACAAATGTAAAAAGAAAAAAAAAAGAAAAAAAAATCTTTCTGACTGTTTTTAAGTTAAACATTTGTAAAAGCAGCTTGCTAAATTCTGAGGCTTTTTAACAATTGTATAACTCAAGACTGGTTTTAGGGTATGAATTTTTTTCTTTAAGAAATAAAAATTAAGCTGTCAGACTACAATGGAAACTTTTTTTTCCTCTATTAGGCAAAAAAAAAAGTTTTAAAAATTATTGATTCTTTTAAAATGGGCTATAAAACATGCATGATAGAACAGCGGAATTGAACTGTTAGGCCACTGGCTTTACCAAAGATACCTGGATATTGTATTATGGAAGTAGCCTCTGTGCCACTATGATTTGAATTTTTGTTCAGCAGTGACTGAAGTCCCCGAAGAAATTTGTAGAGTAGATCAGAATGATTCTGTTGAAGATTGGAGGAGTTTGACTCTTGGTGCTCAGTTTTGCATATCAGAGTTGTTATATCTAGGATTATTACACTGTTAAAGTAATTTGCAAAAGCTAGCTAAGAAAAAAGTGTCCTCGTAAAATTTGTTTTGGAGTACTTTCACTGGAAAATATCTTTAAAATCAAAGCACGCCTGCAAACCTCCACCTAGGCAACAAAAAGATGTATACAGTGTTTATACATCAAAAGAACTGTATTTTCAGTAAAATATTATAGTTCAGTATTGAGCTGTTTCTCAAAGTCAGGTAGCTACCAACAAAATTAAGTTCACAAACTTCACAGACTACTTTCAACTCAAAGAAGTTGAGTGCAAAAAGATATTTTAAAATTCAGGTATAAGGAGACATTTGTTACACAGTCTATCCCCAATCATACCTTCAAGCATTTTCATTATTTCATTTTAATTTTTGCTATATTTGAAATGTCTCAAAAGAGATGATGATAGTGGCTAAACATTCCTTTCTGGCAAAATCTTATATGGGCAAACTGAGATAGGAAGCACAGGAAATTTTTGTGTCCAAACCAAGTAAAAAAAAAAAAAAAAAAGACATCATTATGAAAAAATACTCAAAAAGTTTTCAAATTCAAAAAGTTTTAATTCTGTCATGTTTAAATTTCCTTTAAATTATATAGAATGTTGCATGCTTATGTAAGTATTCCTGAATAGAGGAAGGCTACAAACAGATACGTTGTGAAGAGTAGTAATATTTAAGGAAGTATACTAGTGAAAATAGTAGTTTTCACTAGTAACTAGTGAAAAGTATTTGTTCAGATACAGCAATTCTAAATCCGGCCTATGAGGCTTGTTGAAAACCAGGGCATTAGGAATATAGGCATACCGCCAATACCATGGGACACAATTTAACCACAAATTCCTATATTCTTTGCACCATTTCTGTGTGAAATAGCCAGACAGCAGAGCACCAGAAGGGATCTCATCATTGCATAACGTATTTAAGTGTATGTGTATACCTGTAGACTATGAACGTGGTTTCCCTATATATCCACACACAAAATCTGGCCAGCTTTGCAGTGATCTCATCATTTGCCTCTGTATGTTTGTGTGCGTCTGTCATATAAAGCCATATGCACGTGCACATTTATAGCAGATGCTTTCTGAAAATATCTTTTATCTCTATCCGACATTCTTCAGCAACAGAGGAGCTGTCACACTAGGCAAGCCTTACAAATAGGCAGTATTTTAATAATATACTATGCTCCGAAAGGCTGAGCTGACCCCCTAGAGGGGACCCTCCTACGTTCTCTCACATACTAGTTTTTACTCTCAGCGTTCAGGACAGGTAAGCTGTTTTACACAAGGCACCATGCAAACCAAGAGCACATAGCCTACAGCCACTTGTAAAGCTCACACCACAGAAATCTGGCAATGTTTAAAACAGCACTAAACCAGGAGGCAGTTTGCTTGTGCAAAACAATTGCTGGAGGTGGAAACCCATGAGTAACTTCAGTCCCTCAACACACACACAAGACATTCCGTGTGGAGTGAGCAGATGTACCTGAAAGCAACAGTCACAGAGCGCAACAAGTAGGGAAATAATCCAAAAACTTGTCGATGCTATTTGGTTTTGAAGGTCCCAACTGAACAGCCTTATCCAAAGGCTATCATACATTGTCCTATCACACACTAAACACTATCTCCCCTTCCAGGAATGCCCCACAATGTTGCTGCACATGCAGCAGGTCTCTGGAGTCAGTGCTTCACCATGGGGTATTTGCACAGAACAAGCTAGAGAAGCTGTCAAGTCACTAGTTAAATAGAAAGGTTTTGCAGAGAATGAACTCAAAGAGATCATTTGTCTGCCCGGTCTAGTTCATGAAAAAGACAGGAGAAACAGAGATTGGTGAAGACTGACTGAAATGCTAGGACGTAAAGAAGGAAAATGCAGAACTATGAGGCTGAAAGAGAGGAATGAGAGGAAGAAAAAAAGGGAATAAAGGAATTTTAAGAGTTCAAAACCAGAGAATAAATGACATATAAGTACATATATGTGTCTCTGACACACATCATCTGAAGTTTTCTTAAAGATAAGTGCCTTCATGTGCATGCAAACACAAAATTCAGCCAGTGTTTGTCCAGACATTCCAATATCGACATTAATAAAACAGAGGGAAAAAAAAAAGAAGAAACTTAGAAAGACACTAGATCAGCCTGTACATCAGCATTTTACTTTGCAGAATTGATACTTTTTGTGTGAACTGGTCTCCCTGTGTGCTTTTAGCCTTTCAGTACGCACTCAGATGCACCACTTGTGATCGCAGCAATTTCCCACCTTAACAGATCCAAGGTTGTCAGCAGCCAGTCCCATCAGGTGGCACGAACGTCACTGCCAGCAGCAGTGCAATGCGTTACACTTCTGGGACCATAGGAGACTGCAGCAAATCAAATCATCTCCTTCACTCTCTTCAGCTCACCAGCTGCACTGTAGATGCACCCAGGGAAAATTTAACTTTAAGGGATTATACTCTACAGAGACCAAACAGCAGTCAGCACTATGTTAAGACACATGAAGATGGTATCATTCGAAGGAAGAAAAGGAATTATAAAGCACAGTACAAAAAACAGGCTTAGCTATGGAATCAAATGGAAACAGAAGAAAGAGGCTGAATATTGGAATATATTTCCAGATAGCAGAAACTAGACTGTGACAGCTACAGCGTATTTTCTCAGTGGAAGCTGTAGAAGTCCCATTTTAACAAATTTAAAATTGCTAGGCAGAAAGAATAAATCAGTGTGCACGAGCCCTTTTCCCCAAAAGAAGGGGTATTTGATGGGATCTTTGAAAGAACTACAAGGTAGCTCACGGTTTCTGTCTGCATTACCACAGGAGGTGGGAAAACTACCGGGCTTGGGCTTGGAGTCAGTTATCCCAGGCAGCCATCAAACAGAACTGCTCTGCAGTGGAGAGAGACCAACCCAAAGCCATGGGGAGTTCTAGCCAGTACTATTGGCACTGATCTTTCAAGACATCAGCTCCTTCATCACATACATTTTTTTTTCATGATTTTCAGGAGGAAACTGCATCACAGTTTGTCACAGGTAGAAGGACAGCTTTTCATTTTTAGCAGGACAGGGAGGCATATATTATACCCTGTGCCTTTTTGTTAACATAGAAGTGGCCAGACTACCTTAACCTAAACCCAGTTTAAATCTTTGTATGGATATAGCTCCTTGGCTGAAATCCTCTATCCCTAACCAGAAAAATAGTAAATACTATTGTTATAAATAATACTTAAAATGCGAGAACAAAACTTTCTGTGAGAGTTGGATAACAGAAAAACCCACGTAAAATCACTTCAAAATATAAAGACTAGCTGTTATGGGGGGAATATTTTAAAAGACAGCAGAACTGTTTGAAGTTCAGTTCAAGGTAAGATTGTGGTAAATTATTGCTTGAAGTGGATTTAAATTGAAGAAGATAACTTAGGAACATCAAAGAAGACTGCTGTTAACTGAAGGCAACATAGCTAAGCTACAGCTAGGAATAGAAGTTATAGCTAAGAATAGTTCCAAACTGCAAAACAGTTGTTTTGGGACAGTCCTGCACTACCGTCAGGAAAGGCTCTTGAAAGAAAACAATTCTCAATAACTAGTCCTATTTGTTATATAAGGCAGGTAGTTATGTCTTGCTTATTAACATGCTGAGAATGGGCATATTTGAGAAAATGTATTCATTATGGAACTAGCACTCTCTTTTATTCTTCTTTGCATTATCTCAGAGAAAGAACCAAGAATATCTTTTCTACTGATATTTCAAAATAAAAGATGGTTCTCAAAATGTCAGGGATATTGTGTGTGACAGGATATAGTTATATCTGCTGCAGTGCCAATGGAAGGAGTTAGCTTGGTTGTGGGAGGAAGTTCTTTTTTGAAAATGAACAAGGAGAATTAAAAAGAAATGGAAAAGGAAGCAAAGGTTGAGGAAAAACACAAAGGGTCTATTGGACAGCGCTTCTATTCTTCTTTCTACGGTGCATTAAGTGCATTATAGTTAAAATGAAGGGGATTTCTTTCTTTCTCTTTAAAGTCCAACATTATTGAACTTGAAACCTTTAACTGTGAGCAAAGCTGTGTTTTTTTCTTTAATACAATTCTGCTATTGATTTCTTCATGCATTTCGTCTGAATGATTCTGACAGTTTAAAGAAATACATTACCTTGATGAAAGATACAATTTTTCTCCTGGAGAAAGGCACTTGGGTAGGCATGTGTGACGTATCAGGCATATGAATTTTAAATGATGCTCTGAAATACAAGAAAAAGGAAAAAGAAATTTTAAAAGTAATCTAATTCTGCTCAGTGAAGTGAGACTCTGCACAAACAAATCTAACACCATGTCAGATATGCTTCACCTTTTATGAGTGCAACCACCTCTTCTTTACTCCTACCCCTTTCCATCATCCATCCTTTCTGCTCTATATACTTCTTTCCCATTGCTTTTCTTTACCTCTCTTCACTTGACATTTTCTCATGGCAACTATGCATTAGCTTACTCATTATACAACTTCTATAGATTTATTTTTGCTAGTGGAGAAAAGTATGTTTTTAATGCATTTTAATATGTTACCACAAAAAAGATGTAGACATCATTTTACAATCCAATAACTATTATAGAAAAATGTCTTCCCATTTTCTGTTACAGTCTTCCCATTTACACATGTACTTGCCTTGGCTACCCTACACTTTTAGCATACATTAACAAGGCTCCTTTTTCTTGCAAACAAGAACTACATGAAATTCACAGACTTGAAGGTAAGAAACAATCATCTAGTCTAACTTCCTGCATTATGTACACTATAATATTTTTCCTGTATGTATTCTTATTCCAAGCTCAAAAGCTTTTCTGAAACTACTGTGCATGCCTAATCTCAAGTTTAAATTTATGCAATGAAGGACATTACATCCCTTAAGTTATCTTCATCATGCTCCTTCCTCTAGTCTGAATTTGCCTTTCAGCCATTTTGAAGAGAGACTCTCTCAAGTCTTCTTAGCAAGAATGTTCCCGGGTTTTGGTTTCAACCTGGGGACATATTCGTCTGAATTAATACTGGAACTGTCTTTCATTTTTGCCCATGCTACACATATTCACAACACATGTGAACAGAAATGTCAGTCACTTATCCATCACTTATCCTCTCAGCATGCTGTTAGCTGATCAAATGCAAACCTCGGTTATCCTGGTGTAAGTGTGGTGGCATCTCAGTAAAACATAACTTTGAGAAGAGCTATAGAAATTTGTACTTTTGCAAAGTTATCTCCATGGAGACAACACAGGAAAAGATTCCTCCCAAAACCTTGCTCTTTCTCTTGGTTTGCATATTAATCCTCTTCTGTGGAGCAATGTAAGAAACTCTGCATTTCCAAATCCCAGGAATATTAAACAGACTATGATGTTTCTAAAAAGACCAAGTTCTGGTATCTTCTTAGGAATATAAATCAGGTTGTTGGCTATTTCCATACCTATTAGCAGGAGAGGAAAAAAAAAAAAAAAAAGAGCTTCACGGATGAATCACATTCAGGAAGCCTGCAGGCCTGGAGCAAGAGTTTTCATTTCCATTCTGAGATTCCAGCATGTTAACACATGCTAGTTTCAACGGTCATTACAATTTTATCACTAGCAAAATCTTTCTCACTTGTCCCATTGTCCCACACGCTGAGATATCCAGAGTCCTTACAACGATATTGTGAAGAGAAAGAAAGCAGAGAGACTGCAGCTGCAGAAATGGTAGGATTGACAGTCATATAGTCCAAAAGTTGCAGCTTCCCATGCTGTAATGCAGAAAGTTAAAAAACACCTCTCGCTCTTTTTCCCCACTGCATAGAAAAGTGGTATACAATATCACTCCATTCTGGATTATTCCCCCAAATGCACATAAAGTATCTACTAGCATTGACTCCCACAGACCCAGTGTGCCTCAAGAGAAAAATGCAAAGATAGAGATTTTGTCAGCACTTTAGAACAGCTCCTGAGGCTGGAAGGAAGGTAATAGCAGAACAAACTATTCAGTGTATGGTAGCCAGATTACAGCTGATTTAGTGTGTTATTCTGCAAGTCACTCCATTTCTGTGTAAACATTTAAGAAGAGAGAAAAATCATCAAAATCTCCACTTTATATTTTGGAATATGGAACACAGGAAATAGATGAGTTAGTTTCCTTTCAATATTTCCAATGCCAAAGCAAGAAACCAAGGACTGTGCACACAAGGTGCCCCTCCCAAAGAATCATCTTTCAGCTTGTAAACCAGAACAGGCACCAGTCTATCTATCTTCCATGAAACTGCTCTTCTCTCACCTGCATTTCTTGTTCAAGAATCAATAGTGTAAAAGGAAATATTACACTGTTTTCAAAATGGCTCAGCCATTTTGAAAAGTAACCAACTCTTTTACTTAACCAAACCAAAGTTCAAGTCACATGTCCAATGTGCAATCGCCAAAATAGTCTAGGTGTCCCAAGTTAAAAGTATACAGACTGTTGTACATATTAAGCTAAAAGAAAGAATGCTTTTGTCCACTTATGACTCCAGAGGCCTAGTGTAAGGCCCTCCTAGAGGTTTTTCAACTTGTTTTGCTGTTTGCCAGACACCTGTAGAATAGCTCTTGCTAGGTTACATAATCACACACTCTAAAAGTAGTGAGTGAAATAGTTCCTGTCTTGGTTCAGTGCCTTGCCGCTAATTGCAAGAGAACATCAAGACAAAAGGGCTTTTGCTTTATGAAGTTGCCAATGTAATACAGAGCTTCCCTCAGGACACAGAGGCAGTAAAATACACTTTGCACCACACTGTACACTGTACAACCCAAGTTTTGATTTGTCCCAGGACAAAAAGTCTTAGCGTGATCTAGGTCAAACTGAACATATTCCATGCAGAAAGACAACATGGAAGAATATGAAAGATGGAAAGCAAAAGATAACAACAAGAATAGATGTTTCAACCCTACCTCCACAGGGACAGAATCACTGCAAACAACTGAGCAACCCAGAGTAAGATCACCGACTAATGACATTCTGATTTGGAAATGCCAAGTGCTTCCAAATGGAGTTGTTCAAAGTCCATCAAAAGAAGAAGAAATTAACTACTTCTGGATAAAATGCTGTACTTACTTAGCACTCTTACCAAGTTGTAAGAAGTGCAGTTTCCAGGCCTGCCTTGTCATTGAAGGAGTTTGGTTCTCTTAGAGGCGCTCTTGAGTAGATCCCATTGAGAGGGGACGTCTCTTTCCTCTGTGAAATGTAAGTCAAAACAGCAGGATTCTCCTTTCTCTGCCATTCTTACTACATAAATATATACTATCAGTATCTGCAGTGAAAGAGGCATTCTTTATTCTTAAAGCTGGATTTTTAGGCACACTATCTTAAAAATCAAGAATAAGTTTCATTTTTTTTTTCAACATAACCTCTAAGTCTTCCTTAATTTCTCAGGATAGGTACCCCTGTATCCGAATAAGTTAATTTATGCTCCTCCTATCATGCTCTCTTTTAGAAATACAAACCCAGAACTTGTCCTACTGGTCCTTTAAAACTATTCTGAAAAAAATGCTCTTGTCACATAATCCTTACGAAAATCTTGACAAGGGAAAATAATGTGCTCAGTCTACCCAATATACTGCAATATTACCTTATTATTATTTCTCATTAGTCCTAAAGACATAGCAGGAAATTAAAACTCAAAAATGGATCAGGACAAAAGTCCATTCAGAACCATGTCCTGTTTCTGCTGTTGTCCACCAGCAGCTATTTATGTCCAGTATGTTATCCTGGTAATGAAGCATTAAGGGATTTCCCAAGGCAAAAAAGTCAATGAAGTCAAATTCAGTAACTCACTGGTAGGCCAACCCATGACCTTCTATATGCCCTTTTCAGTAAATATATCTAGCTTTTTTCTTACCATATTGCCACAAAATATAGAAAAATAACACACACACCAGTGTAGTTCTCAATCCTTCATTACAAAAACTTTGTAGCTAGATTATCATGTAAGATATCCCTTGATGGAAATTCAAATTTAAAATTAAATTTCCTTGTCATCCTTTTAGGAACAAATAAAGTACCAAGTTAGAACAACAAACACTACAGTGTCTGTTCAAATAAGAAATGCATAAACTTACGCTGTCTTTATTCAAGTCAAGCATTCCTACAGTCAAGAACAATACAAAAATAGATAGTGTTTCTTGCAGTGCAAAGGCACAGATTTTTTTTTTCTGTGAGAGCACTGCAAATGCCATTTTTGCTTCACAAGAGTATCTAGCATAGGAGGCATGAGCCAAACTGCTTTGTTCAGCACCTAGGCTCATTTAGAGAATGGAGGCAAAGATGGTTGCTTCAAAGCAGCAATCCATAAAGCTCCAAACCAACCCCTCCAGGCAGAATTTCTTGTTTGGGGGTTTCATATGGGACTCAGTTCCCTCAACATGCATTGCACAGGCTTGTAGAAGACTAGACCCTTCAAGGGTATGTGCAGAAGTTGATAGACCTTCAGCTGTATTGGGCACCAACTAATCACCTATGTGCTCAAGCTGGGGAATTTCATATGGAAATTGGCATTCAAACCAGGAGGCACCAGTTAAACCTCCAGACTGTGCTTCCACTTGGGAAAGGGAAGTCTAGGTTGCAATATTAGGTTCAATACCTTACATCTGCCTATATATTTTGGTTTATGTGTCTGTATGTGCTCAGTTGAGTCAGGCCCTTAGTTACATGTGTACTTGGGAGGATGAGGGGGAAATATATTTGCTCCACAGAAGCAAAGGCTGTCACTGATAGTCTAAGTAAGTCAAATGGGGATACATTCAGCTATGTGCAAAAACCTAATCTGATTTAATCCATCCATGAAAACACATGGCTATAACAGAAACCTTAAGATTGGTATGAATGAGCAAATGTGTATATATATGGGTGTGGAAGCACCAGAAGGAAAAGCAGAAAAGGAGCTATAGAAATGGCAGGTTTTGGTGTGCCAAGCAGATTCTCCAGTCCCCAGCACATGGACACACACAGTTGCCCAGAACATCCAGGTGGGGAAAGCACAGGACTGCTTACACCCAGACTAAACCAAAGACATAGACTCAAGCTATCATGAGATCATGGCAGAGATAATGAGATAATGGAGAAGCAGAGTGATAAGACAGCATGGAGATAAAAGACGGGAATACCTCTTAATGACTCACACAGGTGGGACAGGATGAAGAAACAAAAGACTACAACCACTGTCAACTCCTAGAGTCAGAAGAGGAAGCAGATATCTCAAGGCAACACAAATCACAGAAATTATGCTTGACTAACAAATGCACAACTATGAAGTGACTCACTTTAAAGATCTGTTGTTGAAAATCTGGTGGTTATTCAGAATATTCACAAAAGATCTGTCAGCTGCTGCTAGTGAATTTAGGGGGAGTAGGTGCTTTATAATTGAGACATTAAGAAATTACTTTTGGCCATCAAAGAGTCTCTCCCTCCTAGACTAAACCCAGTCACTCTTGCTCTAATTGAACAGCTACTAATGACTGCCATTGCTGTCTAGCTGTTTACAAGCACTACATTCATAATTCCTCCTCTGCAATTCCCCATGAGGGAGTAAAGTGCATTTCTACACTCAGGCTGTGTTTCAGCTGAGAAGTGCTACGTGTACATGCTAATGGGAAAATAGTCCCTGAGCCCTGAAGTATATTACCTGTGGTAAATTAATCATTTAATATATGTATACATTTATATAATATTTACCTAGGAGTTACTCTGAAATGCTCTTTGAATAATACACAGATTTAAATGTTTTACACAGTTTTCTTTTCATGAGCATATTTTCCAAATTTTCTACAGTAATTGATTCTACAGCTACATTTCAAATGGTTTGTAAAATTTTACTAACTCACAAAGATATAATTTGCATAGAAATGAAATTCAGACAAAAATGCTGAAGCAAAGAGAGGAGATTTAAACTAAGTATAGCGTCACAAACAATTTCTTTCATAGGTGCTTTTGAGTGCAGTTGGAAACAGTCATTTAAAAGAATATTATCAAAGAACATGCTGTACCAAGAAATGGTGTATTATAAACCTGATTCAAACAGCCGCATCTAAATTCCACATTCAGGTGGATTGAATGATTGACTGATTATTACTGGCATTTATTTCACAGAAAGAGGGCAGCTTAATAAAAATGTACTGTTCAGTCAATGGTGTGCTATGATGGATAAAGAGGTGAAAATAACAAACATTTAAATCCAACGAAAGGAAGAAGCCATGGAAAGTAGTGAAAAAGAGTGAAGCGAATTCATTCCTAAGTGATCATCTTTTAGTCTACTCTACTGATAGCCTACTTTAGCAACCAGTCTCAGAAAATAGAACCACAGCTTCTCTTTACAGTCAAACCATAAAGAAAAGCTGTAATTAATTTGTAGTCAATATAAGCTCTTTCAACAACCTTTGAAGAATCAAAGAGTGGAAGTATCACTTTTTAACTTGTACTTCAAGGTTTACAAAGAAGCAGATTGCATTGTGGCCAGAATTTATGAATGACTCACAGCCAGAAAAGGGCAGTTGCTCGCCAAGTATTCTTTTTCTTTGAACCTATTGTGCAACCTAATGACCTATAGTCTTTATATTTGCCTGCAATATAGGTCTTTCTTGATTAAATGCTGCATGCAGTTCTTTAAAGCAAATAGCATGAATGTTGGTCTTATATGTCAAGAAGCTGACACACACACTTCAACATACTGTACCATACAAGCTAAAGGCAGCCTTCAAATAATGGTTGCAAGTGACTTTTTTCCATGTGCAAAATTCTCCAGCTCCCTGAACAGAGGAATCCAGAACTTCAGCTGTGTTCCCCCAGGCATTTCAGATCACCACACATAACTGGAGGCCATTGCACAAACCGTCACACACACATTGCACAAGCAGCCACAAACATGTTCTTTTTCACAATCAATGAGTTAAAGTACTTGGTAATTGCCTCTTTTCCCATGAGCCCAGCAGCAACCCAGGCACTGCAAGTCAAGTTCTTGTGGAGATCAATCCCCGTTTCCTTTTTACCTGTCCTCATGCCCCTGCCCATGTGAAGCTCAGCAGTGAAATACATGAGACAGTGAAGGACCATTCTTGCAAATAACCACTATTTATATAACCACCGGCTATTCTGTGTTTGCCCACTCTTTATATACATAAATAGCACCATTTCACATCAACCAAAAACATTCTGTGATAAGATTTCAGAGTCTGGGGGTTTTGTTTATTTGTTTTTTCCCACAGGGGCATGCTGTTCTGAAATAATTTCATTCTCTCGTACCCAAAAAGAACATGGAAAAAGTACCTGTAGTCAATCACAGAAATAGAAAGGAGAGAGAAAGCAGCTTGCTGGCTATAAAATACTGGCTGCTTTCTAGGAAAAGCTTAGCATGAGGAAATAAAAGGTTTGGACAACAGGTATGTAGTGTTTGATCATGCAACAAGGAAGAGGTCTAGCTCAATTTTTTAGTAACTTGTTTATGTAGAACTCATCACAAATCACAGGCTGCTACAATAAACAATAAAATCCAAAGAAAACTACCTAACTTTGTCTAGAGCAAAAATATTAATGTTTTCAGATATAAAGAAATCCTACAAACACAAAGTTGTCTCTGAAAAGCATCTACTGATTGCCTCCCAGATATCAAAGTATGCTGGCAGATCAGAGTAACTCAAAAATCTGAAAAAATGCAGATAAATTAAGTCTAACAGTTCACATAGTTCTCAGAGGGTTATTCTGTTTTGTTTTGTATATTGAGATGAAGGAGAATTACTCCACTCTCCATTTGCTATTCCAGTGCTTTATCACACAGCGCTCATGCAGAGGGTGTTTGGAGAGCTGGTTACTTGAATAATGCTTTGTAAATGCTCTTTAAAGATCACATCTCACTAGTATAACAATCAGGTTTTACTCAGGAGAGTCAAAATAAAAAGAGGTGCTAGAATTACATTAGCAAGTAGAAAGCAATGTTTGTCTTTATATTCCACTTTCCTCAAACTTTAGCTTTGAAAAATATGCCAGTATAATAAATTCTTGTAAAAAAAAAAAAAGAAAGAAAAAGTCATGGGATATTTTTCATATCAGGAGAATGAGGAGTGGGAAAGGCAAGGATGGTAGAAACTGATCCAATTGGCAAGGCTCCATTGCTCAGGTTTGGCCTTTACGGTGGACTAACAGTCCACAATACTGAAAGAGATTTTTGTATGTGTGTAATTTTGTAAAAATAAAACTAGAAAGGAAGCCTGGAACTGCATCACAAAATTTTCTAGAAATCTCCTTGCCTAAGTACAGTAGATACACTTTGTTGTTGTTGTTATTGCATACATACACAAGGCAAAAATCATAAACTTTCACAGAATCACAGAATGGTTGAGGTTGGAAGGAACCTCTAGAGATCACCTAGTCCAACCTCCCTGCTCCAGCAGGGACACCTAGAGCACATGGCACAGGGTGGCATCCAGACAGGTTTTGAGCATCTCCAGAGAAGGAGACTCCACAACCTCTCTGGTTTGTACTTTGTATTGAGCAGTGCGGGATATGTGTGCTTCCTGTATTCTCAAACATTACTAAGACTAACATTAAAACCTTGACTCCCTATATGCAGTGTGTTCCCTTATGTCACTAACAAGATACATATATAATCCCTAAGGAGAACCCTTCCAGTCTTTTACACTTGCTTTGCACTTGCTTTTCATGACAGCAAGTGGCCCAACACACAGAAATATAATAAAGATCAACTGCCAGTGGGTTTCTTATTCCTTACATTTAATAGGGACATACTTTTGTCAGTGTTTCAAAAGTTTTCCCCAAGGTGTCTGATATTTGTATGATATCCTGGTAGGCAGATCCTTGGAAAACAGACTGGTAGCCTTCGTACAAGAAGTTGTTTGAATATACCCTTTAATTGAGTAGACTGTCCTGTTGAATTTGTCAGTTCTTTGGAAATAAACAGTTTCATCAAAGAGGTATCTTGCTTCATCATCAGTTTTGCTCCTAACCGAAGAAATTTGCTATAGGTGTGAAAACAAGGGTCCCCAAAAACTCTGCACAAGGTCAGAAAGGAATAATATTGCATATTGTATTTTCCTATCTATCTTTATTTCCCCTTGTAGCTTACCACACCAGTTCTTGCAGCAGTCTCCTTTTCTAAATAAAGCTACAGTGGCTGTGCTATTGTCTGGGAGCTCAAAGAAATCATACGCTAGTTTGTTTCCGCAGACCCAGAAATATGGACATTTATTGGCAAATTTGATTCATAATAGTAACTTCAGAGAAAGGCCTGGTCAAGGCTGTGATATTCCATACCACAAAGGTAAATGGAAGTGTACAATGAAGGCATCTTTCCCTAATGGAAGTTTAAGCCAGGCATAGCATAAAATTATGCAGAATGTCTGTAGGTAACCTACAGTGTTCATGTTCTTCTCACATACATACTTGTTTCTTCATAACCTAATATCAGAACTTCACTTCCTATTCAATGGTATGTAAGGTGAAATAAAAAGAAAGAAAGAGGTTTTGCAACTTCAGAATAGAAAGCCCTACATACACTAATTTTTCTTCATGTAATGCTGTAAGATATTAAATTGTATTTCCTAACAACAGCCCTTTTCAAAAGAGTCACTTGATGTCACATTTAATATATTAATTAGCTCTATAGAATGAGCCACATATTGGAAATAAGTAATATCAGAAAACAGCCAGCAATTCTTCTTTAGAAAAAAAAGTAGTAAATCTTGGATGCAGACAAAGCTTTCCCACAGCAGTTGCATCAGGCAACACACACACTCCTTTATGAAGCAGTACAGATGAACCTGTTAGAAAGATTAGAAGGACACTCACAAGGACTATTAGCATCAAGGGAAAAGCTAGCAATTCTCAACATGTGGCCTAACACCACAAGAAAGAGCAGTTTCTGCTCCTGTGCAACATTACTGGTCATTCAAAGCCCACTTGGACGCAGTCCTGTGCCAGGTGCTCTAGGTGACCCTACGTGTGCAGGCGGGTTGGACTAGATGACCTCTAGAGGTCCCTTCCAACCTTTAAAGATCCTATGATTACCATCATCCTGTGGCGAAAAAAAAAGCAAGCAGCACACAAACAGCAGATAAGGGAAGAACACTTTTCTTTGGACTACCGTCTTTTGATGGACTTTTAGAACAAATAGGGATGAAAGATAATGGAATAAATCCTTCTCAGTTTGCATTGCAATACACCCCATGGGACTGAGAAACAAGACTGGGAAAAATGTTGCAGGGGAAAATGGAACATGCAAGCATGGAAAGCAAGACTGTTCTTGTTTCGAAACTGAGACCAGAGGCCGCAAGAAGGTAATTTGGACCCACTGAACAAGGAAATGAGTGGGAAAATAAGGACAGCAAGACTCAGATGCAGAGTCTGGGCAGGGGGAAAGATAAGGGACCCAAACAAGGACAGACTAATCACAGGAAAGAGTAAATAGAAAAGCACATGCTGCCCCCTCCCAGAAACCAAGGAGTTCTACCATTTCTTTGTTGTCATAAAACACTCCAGCAATCCCATACTCTGTGCCTTAGTTCAATTAGAAAACTATAATCAACTAGTATGTTTGGCTCATTTAGTAGAAGATGTTTACACAGGGGATGCAAATGTTCCTGATGATGATCTCTGCTCATGACAACCTAATGTCACATGGCACATTTTCAGATTGTTTTTAAGTCCCAGAATGCTCCCTCTCTCAGACATACACACAGAATTAAGTTAGTGATTAGGTATAAAGTTGCACATGCTAAATTATGGGTGCATTGAAGTTGCCTGCCACACATTTGCAAGACCTCCTTGCATGCCTTCTTTTCAACATCACAAGTAAAATATCACAGACCCCAGATAAATGTTGTACCTATTGTTTTGTGCTGCCTTGCATTTCCACACACAGCATCCCAAGCTCCTCGGCACCAATATCTCATGCCATGCAGCTGCTTCTGAGACGTCCTACTGCCCTACTACACATTCAAAGGGTATATTTATTCTAGCAGATGTGTCTAAGCAGATAACCCATAACATTTGTGAGCATCTTGCTTAGGACATTAAAACGTTCATAAAGAAAAAGCAAAACTCTCCTTAGGAGGAAGAACAGCAGATGAGGATGATAAATGTTTTGATCTGACTGGAAGTTGTGTGCTTTTGTGTATGGAGGCAAGGCCTGTGTTTATGGTCTAGGAATCATATGCCAAGTATTCAGCATATTTTTGAGTCTCCTCTGTTTGCCAGTTTTTCCAGATTTTTTACTGAAGGCCTTGAAAAATATGCTGATTATGGACTTTACTTTGCACAGTAGGTGCTTAAGATCTATTGCTTTCTGAATAAAGACAGATCCTGAGAAACGATGAGCAGCCTTCTCAGTCCACCCAAACTAACATAAATAAATGCAGCAAGATCTGTTTCCAGATAGGGGATCAATACATCTTTCTAGTGACAAAGGGATAAGCAACAGCTACAGCCTCCTAAAAGAATAGATGCTTTAGTATATTAAATGGTCCGATTTTAAATATGAGATTCCCTGCATACCTAAGGGCATCTCCTCTCGCTCTCTCCTGCTGCCTCCCTACAGTCAGCCAAGTTTGGTGTTTTCCACACTAGAGGTTTCTTTCTGCCATCCAGTCTTTATACTCTACACCTGGGCTGCCCCTTAATTGATAATGTAATTATCAGCATAGTCATATTACTTCACACTAAGCCATTTATCACAATGTTGATCTTTATTTTAAATATAAATCAGGCAATCATTTATGTCTTTTATGTTCTTTGTATTTATTCAAGAATATTTAACTGTAGACAAAAGGTGACTTATTCATTATTCATCCTGAACAAGGCAAGTATGGCAATTTGAAAAGCCTGACATTTGAGCTTTTTGCCAACACTAGCAAAATTATATCCTTCCTATTGTAAATCAATGAAGTAGAATCATTGTGCACAAAAGAATTAAATTGCCTTGTCACTTTAATAAGGCCACCTTATATACAACCTTCAACCAATGCCATTGTGCAGAAAAAGGGTGCATCCTTTGCCTCAGCTGCCTCAGATCTCAGTAGGCTTTCCAATTAAATGAACATCCTCTTAGTCTTTCACTCCATTCCACTCTTTCTCTTTTTTGAGAGGCGATGTCAGAATGTCATAGGCATAACTTGCTATCAGTGGCATGCACACATCAGTGCGTATTAACTTCCTCCAACTAGTTCCTTCTTTTGGCAGCATTTTTAACTTGTTTGTCAATTCCAAAATGATGGAACTCCAAGAAATGGGATTTTTTTTTAATTGTTTACAGTGCCTGGATAAAAACTGCATAGCAATAGCTATCTGCAGAACAAGAACACTGCACAAATATGAGAATCCTTTGCCGGCAATGTAGATAATGTGAAATGGCAAAGAAACAACATGTCCAATCAAGCAGAACATAAGTGGTGTGAGCCAGAAAAGGAACAACTTTGTGTATTCTCACTTCACAGGCTAGGACCCTATTATTATAATCAGACCTGATTTTTCCTCTGATCTAACACTCCTTGGATGTGTTTGAGAACAGAAGCCTTCAACCAGGCATTTCCAGGCTTTTAAATGACTATCCAGAAAAGCTATTTCATAATTCAACAGCAGACGGCTATCTGTAATAGTAACTTGCCTGTCCCCTCCTTCCAAATGTACACTAGTGTGCAGCAATTGAAAGAGCAACGTCAGCCTGGATTCTTTCCCCATGTAGGAAAAATGAACACAATGAAACAAAGCTCTGTGTGCTAATAGTCGAAACACAGAAAAGCAAGTGAATCTTCATATTTCAAAATACATTCAAAAAGCTGTAACTTTACAATTGTTTTGGAGTCTCAATATTTTGCCCTGTTTTGATAGATAACTGAAAGGTACACAGTAAAGAAAAACCCATGTAAGAACAAAAACGGTGACAATATTCTTGATGCTGTTACCATTTTGAGTTTAGTCAGAAAACATTAATAACAAACGACCTTTTTCTGAAGGGTGTTTTAAGGAGACCAAGCAATTTTCTGTAATGTGGTTACCATAGTGATTGGCCCTCTAAAAAGACCAGAAAAAAAATGATGTACATCTGTAATCAACCAGCTACAGCAACAACAAATGGTTTGATAAAGCAACACTGAGTTTAATTCCAAGCTGGAAAGACACTGGCTTTTGAAAGTTAAGTATAAAAGAAACTATTCATGGATGGAAAATAAGTCCTCTAGTAACTATTACAGAACATTTGTGATGACTCAGAAGGGATTTTCCTTGAAAAATATATTAGTGCACAAAAGCTCTTTTTTTTTTTTTTTTTTTTACTCAGAATCTACTTCATCATCTCCACTGTACTAAGTCATTCAGAAAAAGAACCGAGCAAGCAGGTGGGGACAGCTAGGAGCCTCCATCTCCTCTTTGAAAGTTACCCTGATTTAAAAAAAATCACACATTCATCTTTTTATTTTTGAATAATCCACTTCTCTATGCCAGTTGAAAGACTGATAATTCAAGTCCTAACTAAAAGTGGCACTTCACAAAGTATTACCATTAACAAACTGCTGTGAAGAATAACAGAATGGTTGAGATTGGAAGAGACCTCTGGGGATTGTCTAGTCCAACCCCCTACTCAAAGTGGTGTCACCTACAGCAGGTTGCTCAGGGTGTTGCTCAATCAGGTTTGAATATCTCCATGTCTGGAGATGCCATGACTTCTTTGGAGAACTTGTTCCATTGTTTGATAGCTGGACAAAAATATGTTTGGTAGCTGGACAAAAAGTACGATTACAACCCTGGACTTTAAGAGAGCTAACTTTGACCTCTTCAGGGAGCGCCTTGGAGGAATCCCCTTGGCAAAGGTCCTAGAAGGAAAGGGGGTCCTGGAGATCTGTCTAATATTCAAACACCACTTCCTCCAAGCTCAGGATCAGTGCATAAGAAAGAAGTCGAGCAAGGTGGGCAGGAGATCTGCTTGGATAGGCAAGGAGCTGTTGGGTAAACTCAATGTGAAAAAGAACATATTTGTAATGTGGAAGAAGGGCCAGGCCACATGGGAAGAATATAGGAACATCGTCAGAGAATGAAGGGATGCAACAAGGAAGACCGAGGCCCATTTGGAATTAGAGTTAGCGAGAAATGTCAGGAGCAACAAGAAGGGCTTCTATAAATACATCAGCAGCAAGAGGAAAGCTAGGGAAAATGTTAGTCAGCTGCTGAACGGGGAGGGTGCCTTGGTGGCGAAGGATGCAGAGAAGGCAAATAAAGCATTACTAAATTATTAAATGCCTTATTTGCTTCTATATTTACTGCTGAGGCTAGTCCCCCTGGACTACTGAGCCCAGAGACAAGAGAAATAGCCAGAAGAGAGGAGGACTTTCCGCTGGTTGAGGAGGATTGGGTTAAGGACTATTTAGGCAAACTGGACACCCATAAACCTATGGGCCCAGATAGGATGCACCCAAGAGTGCTGAGGGAACTGATATAAGTCATTTCTCAGCCACTCTCCATCATCTTCAAGAGGTCATGGAGGTACCAGAGGACTGGAAGAAAGCCAACATCACTCCAGTTTCCAAAAGGACAAGAGGGAGGACCTGGGAAACTGCAGGCTGGTCAGCCTCACCTCCGTCCCTGGAATGGTGATGGAGCAGCTCATCCTAGAGACCATCTCCAGGTATGTCAAGGGAAAAAGGCGATCAGGAGTAGTCAGCATGGATTCACCAAGGGAAAGTCATATTTGATGAACCTGACAGCCTTCTATGATGAGGTGACCGGCTGGATGGATGATGGGAGAGCCGTGCATGTTGTCCACCTTGACTTCAGCAAGGCTTTTGACACAGTCTCCCATAATATCCTCATAGGGAAACTGAGTGTGGACTGGACAAGTGGACAGGTGGGCACCAGTGGAGGTGGACTGAAGACTGGCTGAATGACAGAGCTCAGAGAGTGGTGATAAATGGGGCCGAGTCTGGTTGGAGGCCTCTGGCCAGTGGTGTCCCACAAGGGTCACTACTGGGCCCAGTGATGTTCAACTTGTTCATCAATGACTTGGACAAGGGCACAGAGTTCACCCTCAGCAAGTTTGCAGATGACACCAAAACTGGGAGGAGTGGCTGACACTCCCGAGGGCTGTGCTGCCATCCAGAGGGACCTGGACAGGATGGAGAGTTGGGCAGAGAGGAACCTCATAAGGTTCAACAAGGACAAGTGCAGGGTCCTGCACCTGGGGAGGAATAACCCCAGACACCAGTACAGATTAGGGATTGACCTGCTGGAAAGCAGCTCTGTGGAGAGGGATTTGGGAGTACTGTTGACAACAAGTTAACCATGAGGCAGCAATGTGCCCTCGTGGGCCAGGCCAGCCAATGGGATCCTGGCCTGCATCAGGAGTGTTGCCAGCACATCAAGGGAGGTGATCCCCCCCCTCTACTCAGTTCTAGTGAGGCTGCACCTGTACTGTTGTGTGCAGTTCTGGGCTCCCCAGTACAGGAAGAACATCGAGCTTCTAGAGAGGGTTCAGTGTAGAGCCACAAAGATGATTAAGGGACTGGAGCAACTACCATATGAGGAAAGACTAAGCGAGTTGGGCCTGTTTAGTCTGGAGGAGAGAAGGCTGAGAGGACATTTGATCAACATGTCCAAGTATCTGAGGGGTGATTGTAAGGAGAATGGGGCCAGACTCTTCTCTGTGGTGGCCTGTGACAGGACGAGGGCTAACGGGAGTAAGCTGAAACAGGAAGTTCCATCTCCATGTGGGGAAGAACCTCTTTACTGTGGGGGTGACAGAACCCTGGAACAGGCTGCCCAGAGAGGTTGTGGAGTGTCCTTCTCTGGAGATCTCCCAAATCCGCCTGGATGCCACTCTGTGCCATGTACTCTAGGTGTCCCTGTTTACGCAGGGGGTTGGACTAGATGATCTCTAGAGGTCCCTTCCAACCTTAACCATTCTGTGATTCTGTCATTGATCAGCTTCAGGGTAATTTGTTCTCTTATATTTAAATGGAATTTCATGTCACGTGTTTATGCCAGTTGCCTCTTACCTTGTCACTGGGCACAAATGAGGAGTCTGGCTGTCTTCTTTACGCCCTCCACCAGGTACTTGTACACATTAGTAAGATCCTCCTCCAAGCCTTACCTTCTCCAGGCTGAACAGTTCCAGCTCTGTCAGCTCCTCTTCATATGAAAGATGACTCAAGCACTTAATCATCTTTGTGGCCCTTCTCTGGACTTGCTGCAATATGTCTGTGCTGCTCTTCTACTGGGGAGCCCAGACCTGGGCCCAGAACTCCAGACATGGCCTCACTCAGGCTGAGGGGAAGGATCACCTCCTTTTTACCCACTGGCTATGCTTTTCCTAATAAAACCCAGGAAGCTCTTGGCCGCCTTTGCCACAGGGTATATTGCTGACTTATGTTCAATATGCTCATCTCCAGGAGCTTTCTATAAATCAGAGAATCATAGAATGCTTAAGGTTGGAAGGGACCTCTAGAGGTCCCCTAGTCCAACCCCCCTGCACACACAGGGTCACCTAGAGCACGTGGCACAGGACTGCATCCAAGAGGGTTTTGAAGATCTCCAGAGAAGGAGACTCCACAACCTCTCTGGGCAGTCTGTTCCCACGCTCTGTCACCCTCACTGTTAAAAATTTTTTCCTTAAGTTCATGTGGAACTTTTGGTGCTTCAGTTTGTGGCCATTACCTCTAGTTCCATCAGTGGCCACCAGGGAAAAGAGGCCAGCACCATCCTCCTCACTCCCTCCCTTGAGGTACTTATAGACACTGATTAGATCCCCTCTCAGTCTTCTCTTCTCCAGGCTGAA
>NW_010580870.1:51825-66257 GCF_000705375.1 Tinamus guttatus | reverse complement strand
AGGAGGAAGAACAGAAAGGAAGGAATACCTGGGAAAGAAGAAAGATGCGATAGATTTGGGACTGTTTATTCCAAAATAATCTTCTTTGCTCTCTATCGCACTTTCTAAATTTAGTTTTTCCTTACGTCTTTGCAATTGCTGACAGTTGGTCACTCAGTTATGTAAAATAAAGGAAGTTCTTTCAATAACAGAGGAGTGCCTAACAAGGCAAAAATTGCCTCTGATGAAGATTGTCTCTCCTGCAGTCCCACAAGTAGTAAGTTGGGCTGAGAGCCGCCTTCCTGACAGTCAGAGCAATGCCTCCCTTTGAAAGTGCCAAGGAATGGAAAAAGGAATTAAAGGGAGAAGAGGAAGATTTTCTCCCAGGGAACAGCATTCATTTAGATGTGCCCATCATGGCACAACTGCCTGGCTTTGTCTCATAAACCCCTGTGCAGGTTTGTCAGGGGGCAATGGGTGTTTAGAACATTGTAGTGCTGAGGTCACTTCTGTAAATGAGAGATGCTGCTCCCAGTCTAGCAGCTCCCACCCTCCTCTTCAACTGCATTTCTCAGCCCCTCCAAGAACTGGATTCCTGTTATGTAACCTCCTTCCCTGTAGTCAGCATATTTTCCATGTTTTTCCTTTGTCATACTTACAACGGACAGCTGTTCCTCCTTTCTTGGCATGTTTCCTTTCCCTTTCCCTTATGTTCAAAGGAAAAGCAGTACAGCATAACACAGTACAATAATATCTTGGATAGCTTGGAGGACAACTTTGTCTTAGAACTCGTAGGCTCAGAAAAGAGTCGTGATTGGCTTGGCTTTTATTTTGCTTGATCAAGTTTTTTTTTTTCAAAAATTAGCAGAAAGAACCTGAGTGAAAATGATATTGCCTTAGGGAAGCAGAGGAAAAGTGCCCATGGAGGAAAAGTAGTTTGAGAGAGATGGTAACGCCTATATGAAGTAATGCTAAAGACAGAGCACCCCTCTATCCTGCTGTGGAAGAAAAATGCACAAATCGGGGGTTAGCAGAGGTTAATCAGTTTCTATGAGGGCTCTACGGATAGCCAGAAAAGTTAGAGAGAAATAAAAACTGAAAGCAAAACTAATAACCCTGGATATTTATAATGCTGCAAATAAAGAGGGGTAGCATTAGTTTCCAAGAGAGAGAGAGGGAAACAGCAACTAAAAACAATGCTGCGTAAATGTCTAAGAGGTAAAGTAATAAAGCTATGCTTTTGTTCATATTTCTCTTACTGAGAAAGGAACAAAAGTAATAGCCTGGAAAAGGATTAAACTGTTTTGGATCTCTTTGCTATAACTTTCACAGAAAATTAATAGTGATCACTGTTTAAAGCTGTTGAACATTGAGGACGTGAGACTGAACTAGAAGTGAGGAAGGGTAGATAAGCCTATTTAGGTTAGATGGATATATTCAGACTGACAGGGCAAGATAAAAATACTTCATTCCTTATGGAATTGGTCAAGAATATATCTGATTGAATAATTTTTATTTTTAACAACCACCACAAAAAATACAGTTACAAAAATTGGTGAAGTCCCAAAAGACTGGAGGAGGACAGATGTTATAAATAGAAGCAAATCTTCAAACACAGAAAGAAATTAGTCTGGAGAACTTTAAGTTAGACAGCTTGGTTTTGATACCCAGAAAGACCCTAGAAGGAATTGCATTCAGAAAATAACAGTAGCAATGATTAGAACTTTAGAAAATACGATTTTATAACCACCCACTTCTCAAAAAAAAAGGTGAGAAATCAGTTTAGTACAGGAATGTGGCATCTATGTAAGAATATCATGTATCAATATAAAAAGAACTTAGGCTTGTATTCTAGGCTGCTGAGTTGTGTAAAGCAAGACAAAACATCAACTTAAATAGAAACAAAAAGGACACCATGTGAGGAAGGACTTCTTTCCTGTAAGGGTGACAGAGCCCTGGAGAGGTTGTGGAGTTTCCTTCTCTGGAGATCTTCCAAACCTGCCAGGATGCCACCCTGTGCCCTGTGCGTCCCTGAGTGACCCTGCTTGAGCAGGGGGATGGACTAGATGATCTCTAGAGGTCCCTTCCAAACTCAACCGTCTGTGATTCATTGACGTATTTCAAGTATTAGGACAACTTGCTAATGCCAAATATAGCTAAGTGCTATCACTTCCAAAATAGACTATACAATCTACAATTGTTTTGTCCCCAAGGAAGACAACCAGATGACTTTGCCTGTATACAGTTTATTTAATTTCTCACCTCTCAGCAGTGAACTTTGCTATAAGACAGAGTTCACTGATGATTGACCTTCCAGCTTCAATGGGTTATCTCTGTCTATTATCACTCAACTCCAAAAAGAAGAGTGAATAGAAAACTTCTTTGATATCAGTTGTGCAAGAACCCATTGGGAAACGCCTGCTGCAGTGAGATGCCAGAAGTGGAATACCAGATAGCTGGAACTGGATCCAACACACACATCCAGAGCAGTAGCTTTACAATTCTTGGATAAAAAAAAAAAAAAAAAGCCACATCTTCAGTAACTTCCCATCATCACTGACAAAGCCAGACTAGGAGAAATTGCTGTTGTACCTTGTGTCTAACTCTGCTTCATATTCCCTAGCAGGTAACACTCAGGAGGAAATCATCATGGAAAAAAAAATGCTGTGCTCTCCAGTGGTCTCTGTCTTGTCCTAGGGACAGTGTTTTTCTGTCTCACACTAAAAGTATCTCTACAAGATCTATGTTGAATCTGTCCATTCATAGCCATTTTTAATTAAATAATGTCAGCATGCCAATTACATCTGAGTTGATGAAACTGAGATTTTTCTCCTCATCTCTAGCTCTTGCCAATTCTTTTCATTTCCTAGCTACTCACACTTGACAGCTAAAAATGCATTCCTCAAATCTAGATATAGATACCTGGAAATACACACGGTTAGACACAGACCTGAGCTTACTTCTGTATTTTTGTTCTTTTTCTTTAAAGCTCAAAGAAAGAAGAATGCAGAATACATATGTAGAGAGAGAAAAATAAAACACAGCAAGTCTTGCAAAGTCATGTTTCTATAGACAGTTCTTCTGTTTATAGATTGAGTTATATAAATCTGATGATGTCTTAACTAGGTAACAGAAGACAGCAAACACGTCAGAGATTGGCAACTGTCTGTATGAAATATTACAAGATTTGTGTGGCAAACTTTGGATCATTTCTCAAATCATTGTGCAAGAAATGTCACATTCTGAACCTGCATGACTTCCAAGTGGGCAGTCAGGTCATCTCTGGGGTGGAAAAGTAGAATTGCTAGTAGCTTGGGTTCAGGATGGCAAGCCAGGAAGCTTGTACTCTATTTCCTTATTGTTCCTTCTTAACTTTTCTGTGTACTTCCAATTCCTCACAAATGAAAAGGAAATACTTATAACTCTTAATCTATGGATTAAACATAGTCATGTTTGCAAAGCCATACTTGCTGTGAACAAGTAGAAAATATGTCATTTTGTTTTCTGTATTTCTCATGAAATAATATGCAATCATTGCTACTGAATTTGTTTTTTTATTATATATATTTTTGCATTGAAGTTTGGAAAAATTGTTTTTAATATAACAGTTTTTGAAGTTGAAAAGGCAGAGGAGAGCACTGGGATGACCTACCATAATCACGACATCTAGTAATCCTGACTCCAAGATAAAGTATTATAAGTAAACTCCTATGAGATGCAGTTTGTAGAGTGGTGGTCAGAGACTAAGTTGCCACAGTGAAGTGTCACAATATTCCAAGGAAGTGCTTAGATATTCATATAACTATTTGATCACTTTTGAGATGAGCAAGAAGGGCACACTTGTATGTTAGTCATAAGCCTGCCTTGTTTGGATGTAAATATATTCTAAACTGGAAACTACCCAACAGTGTTGGGCATTGGCCAGCCATTGAATCCATTCAGTTCCTAATGGGAATTGAAATTTAAAATCATTCCATAACTTTACAGATAAAGATACTCAGGGAAAAAAGATGGAAAACAATTCAGACAAGCTTCGTCCTCAAAGTGCCCAGCTTCATGATGACAAGCTTTTTAGGCAAGGAGCTCCTAACATGCATATTTTTGTGCACAACATGCTTTAGTCATTCTCATAAAGCACAGTAGACCTAGCCAGTGCTGCCTTAAACACTGCACTCAACCTGAGTTTCCATGTTAAATATAGATTACTTTCTTATAAAGAAGATTACTTTCAGAGGTTTTTAGAAAGGTGCCAGGAGAATCTGAGTATATAACAGTTTGAGAGTCTATAATATTTTTAGGTTCTGCACATTTAAACCCGTTACAATGACAAATACAAATGTATGCGGGGTTCAAATGTTTATCCCTATTTACATATTTGGCAATAGTGGTCAAGGATTCTGGTCCAAGAACAGTGGTGTTCTCAGGCTTTGTCCCAGAGTTTTTCTGCATCACTGAGTAGATGGTGACATTACATTTCTAACACCCCATTAGTGTTAGCAGTGAACAGAGAGATCAACTTGCATGCATCATAAAAGCAAATGATAATTCCTTGTTTATAACAACTGGAATGAGGAAAAAAGAGCACAAGAGAGAGATCTTATCTGAAGAGCAGATCAGGTTCATCACAAACCATCTGTAAGGATG
Organism: Tinamus guttatus; assembly: GCF_000705375.1. The sequence goes on along the minus strand of NW_010580870.1, from coordinate 61,634 downwards.
ATCTGCATCTTCCTCATCCACAAGAAATTCTCGACAATTGGATTTGAGTCAAACTGTAGAGTTTCAGTCCACGGTAAGAATCAAAGGTGATTGCTCTAGACTTTATCTAGGATCTAATAAGCATTTCTCTTCTTTTTTGTGTGTCTAATAACATGGAAGTACTTCCTAAGCACTAATCTCCAGTGAGGACAAGAACTCTTTTCCATAACGAACTTCATTGGTACTGAGACTTCCCTAAAAGATTAAGAAAGAAAGTCAGAACTCATGCTATTCTTGCAGCAAGAAAAAAGAAATATTAAAAAAATGTTTCTTTGGAAAGTTTCACTATCCTTAGCACTACATGAAGATGCCAAAACTCTGTGGTTTTATACCATTCCCAACATTTGTCAAGATATAATTAATGCTATTTATATTATGTATGAAAGGTGGGATCTCAGACAACTTCTTACCTCCTGGGTCCCTTCCTCTTGACTTTCAACTTCTTTACTTCATCCATCCCCAGTTTTCTTGAAATGGAAAGTTTATACATAGGTGGGAGCTGAAGTGTACCCCAGCCAACATGAAGCCAGGGCCATTAGGAAACAGGATGCTGGGACATGAAGCTGCCATAGTGGCCGTGCAGATGTAGGTCAAGTATGTTCCTGTGGTTGGATGAAGAGTTGGATGAAGAGTCTTAGAGTCCTTGACCCTGAGTCTTTTTTAAATAACACAGTATAGGCCTGGCCCAGTAAAATTATTTTTCCCTTGTTAGATTTTTTTTTACTTTTTTCCTTTGATAGGTTCCTTTAAAAATATTCCACATTTTCAGCTGAAATCTCTAATGTAATAAAAACTTGCTCACATGAACAACTTGTGTTCTTGTGGAATAACTCTGGGCTATTCATTTCCTTTCTGATCCCGCTGTAATTAAAATAAAATGTTTGATCTGCTTTTGGACAATATTTGGGAGCTGTTTTTCTGTCATGGTGTGACTGGATTTTTGAAAGCATTTTATCCTGCTGTTGTACAGTTGAAAAATTATCTAGGATAATCTTTCAAATTAACAGTATAATCCTCTATATTTGCAGGACAAAGTGATTTTACTGTGGCTGAGGTAATATGAAAAATATATATGTAGTAAAAACCATGTGCTATTAGTCATCTACTAAGCACAGAATGCACATCCCACAGGCCTGTTGGCCATGGATAATACAGTGCACAGAATGCAAAATTAAATTTTGAGGTGGGGATGAAGAACAGGTTATGTTTTATTTATACATTCTCATGGCCTGACTGATAAATGCTAAGCTTAAGTATATGAACATCATAGGCACAAGGAAGAGAGTCTAAAACACCCCTGTGTAATTGCTATCTCTGTTTTGTCTCAGCCATCTGACTCATGATTGTCCCCTGCCTCATAAGGAAGTCAACTCATTCTTCCACATCTCTCCAGGCAGCTCCAGCACAGCGTGGAGATCTCACTGACCACAATGTGCTGAAGCACAATGATCCTGCCAAAGTGAGGTTCACCTTTCCCAGCTGGTACAGGCAGTAAATAGCAGGGTATGTCGGTGGGCTAGTCCAACTATTTCTTTTTTTACAGAGTTTTTTTTTTTTCATTAACTGTATCTGTACTGTAATGTAAAATAACTGCAGTCTCTTATTCTGTTTCCATAGGGTATCATTCAGGTTTGTCCTTACTAAAGTGTTAGTGGGTTCAACAGCATTTAAGAAGATGAATTAATCTTTGTGCCTCTTGAGTCCTAGTCTTATGATAGTTTTTTTTGTTAGATGACAGAATCATTGCTGCTTAAATTTCCTTTAAGGTCAAAAGGTTGTTTATCAGAATTCTTTTTCTAGTGAGTCTGTCAGTCTCTACCCGTAAATCATTCTATACCTATCAGAGATGTTCAACAGCTGAAGTGTATTCAGACTGCTTAGGTGATTAAAAGAACCTTCCCTAACCAATTAGTGGGGCTGATGATTACTGATCTTGTAAAATACTCATGCATTCCAGTTTTCTTATTCCTGGATTAATACACACAGGTAGCTCCAGCTGACAGATAGAAAAGAGTCCAGCTGCCTAATGCACAAGCTGTGTTGGTATCAGTACTATAATATACGTGATGCGGTTTTTTAGAGGGGTTTGGATGAGAAGAATTATGGTTGGGAAAGAGCCACCAGGGAACGGACTGAGGAAGCACTGAACCAGAGAATAAATGAATCATCATAATAACTTTACAAATTTCTTTCTTTCATTGTCTGCTTTCCCATGCAGACTGAGAGAATTTGGCGCACTGAATTCCCAGGATAATTGTCTTTTATAACAGCAGCTTTTTCCTGTCAAGGGAACTTTTATTATTGAATGTGATATCCTACTTATTGCTCCACAACTGATTTAAAAATAAATAAGTCTCTCCTAACTCTGATCTGTTCTTTGAAGATCTAAAAAGTTATGAAAGGAGTAGTGTCAACATCATTACATTTGACAGTCAAAACTCAAGTTAAGGATTTAATGCATGTTCCAAAGTGCAGAGCCTTGTTGTTCCAGGCAACAGAATCATTTTGTTCTCTTTGCAAACTTATTTTTATTTTATTTTGAAACTACTAAGGCTTCCTGACCTATCATTGACCTACCATTTCCCATCAGGAGGCTTTTAAGAGTCTCATTTATGCAATGGGAAGGAATCTTTTTATCCCTAGCCCATCGCTTTAAGTACAAGTTGAAATAATCACTGATAAGCCCCATATTATCTTGATGAAAGGTTTTACAGACCTGGACAAATATGCATTTCCTCCATAATCATGGAGAGAAAGTGAAGGTCCTTAATAAACTCTGCTTAGCTCAGTTATGCAGCAGCATTCAGATAAACTGACATTAAATAATAATTTGTCTTGATTTTAAAAATGCACACAACTCAATTTCTAAAAAAGGTGAAATGCAAAACTTTCTAAAATTCAGATATATTTAAAATATCCTATTTTTATTACTTTCTTTGAAAACATAAACTTTTACTTTACAAGGATTAGATGCAACCTGTTATTTTAAGTTTGCTTGCTTTTACTGAATGTGATCTTTCTGTTCTTTTTTTAATCATGTATGAAAATGCTGAAACTAAAATTTATGAAAATTTTGCATTGTGAGTGAGAAGAAGCATGAGAAAGTCAGAATGAAAAAGTTGCAGAAGAGCAAAATCTGTTTTTAAAACATTCTGAGGCAATTTGTTTGATTCCCTCATGACTGTGTTTGTTCTGGTGAGACTGTTTATTCTGTGAAAGAGAGAGCATACATCACTTGAAGTGCAGTCCTTCCCAGATCTTCCTTGCATCTACTATGATTTCACTCACAGTATTTTTTCCAGGTTTACTCTAACTCTGCAAATCTGTATTCTGGGATTCAATCCCATTAGTATAAGACTGGCTCACCGTCTGCAGTTTCCTCTGGACAGTAGTTTGTGGTTCTTTTGCTGTAGGGCATGCTTGTTCTACATCATTGATGCTTGCTCACAACATGCCACTTGTAAATCTGAGGAAATGGCATTAAAATGCGATACCCAGATCCTGCTTTCAGGTAAACCGTAGTGAAAGAGCAGTGCATTTGAGGTGGAATTGGGCACTGCAAATTCATCGCTACACAAACGAGCTTACTTTCTTGCCAGATCCACAAGGCAGCCATCCTCTGTCTCAGAAGCCATGAGAGGTATGATATTCACTCCCTGATATGCAAACTTAGTCATTTGTTTGTTAATAATATATCCAGTAGGTCGATGACACCTTCTCTACACTTGGAGAAAATGTTTTCCTTGCATATAATACTGCGTGGACACAGAAGCCATGAGAGGTATGATATTCACCCCCTCATATGCAAACTTAGTCATTTGTTGTTAATAATATATCCAGTAGGTCAACAACACCTGCTCTACACTTGGAGGAAATGTCTTCCTTGCATATAATACTGCGTGGACGGTATATCAGTGTAAAAGAATGAAAAGAGGTGAAACAGCAATCAAGTTTAGTGGTACATCCTGAAAGTTTAAAGATTTTGAGCTTGTTGCTTGTTTTGCACTTTCTTTTAAAGAGAAAGCTGAGCACGAGGTTCCTTCAGTTGTTGTGGTCTACATGAGTGAAATACTCCATTTTCTGACGGTAAACCAGGGACGAGTTTTTTCTGCTCTTGAGTAGTGGAAATGGAATCCAGGTCTGGAAGGCCAGGATTGCACAGACTAAAATAGCTGCCAAGGCTTTGTTGATAGGTGCAGGTACACTGACAACTTCCCTTTTGAACTCTGCATCTCTCCTTTTCCTCTCTCTTATTTTTAGAGGTTGCCTGAAGGTTTACTTCTGCCTTACTTAATCTCATTTAATGCAGAAAATCATTGCTCTTTATTTAATGTAATTCACATTCTCTGTAACCTGACTGTGGTAATAGTGACTCAAATGTCTAATCATTCTATAAAATTCCCAGTTCATGTTTTATATTGCTTGTATCAGTTTGAATTCTTTTAAGAAACCTGAAAGGAATACCAACTGAAATTCCCTGAGAATTTTCTCGATTCTTATTCATTCTTTTTACATTTTGAAAGAAAAATCTGCTTTTAAAACTTTGAAATGTCACATAGTTCAATATTAAATATTTAGACATATGATGTTAATGTGATTTTGAAATGGGTTTGCAGTAAAAGTTGAAATGAAGTTATTCCACATATTGGAAAACATTTTAGTGTTTCCACATTAAAATGGAAAAAAAAAACAAGCTGTTTTGAAGTTTTCTCTGTGAAAATGCATCAAAATATGATCATCTTAATTCTTAACCTTTTTTGTGAATAGTATCAGCTTTTTCTGTGTTACATTTGCAATTGTCGAGCTCTCTGCACCTCTAGTTCTTCCTTTCCACATTGTTTCCCTCCCTTGTATTTCTAAACAGAACTGGTATTTCTCTTATCTTTACTAACCATTCTCCACCTCTGCATGCATAGTTCTACCTCTTAACTCCCCTGATTGCTGGCTCCTGGTAGTATGCTGTTCTCGCCAAATAATAATTCTTGCTGACATCAGCAAACCATGTTGTTCTGGCTTTTATGAGTTCTGTCTAGATGATCTGATTAATAAATATGATTCTGCAAAGCAACTGGATTTGTATCATAGCTTCTTTCGACCCAGTTCCTCCTATGTTCTATATTGCAGCCTGGAAAATGTTCTTCAGTCCGTCACTTTTATTTCAGTAATGGCCATGAAGTTTATTCATTTTTTAAAAACAGAAGGGAAAAACATAGTATCTATCTGGTCTGTCGACATTAACATTTTCTTCCATTTTATTTCATGTGATTTGATTTCATATTGCAAGTTCCTTCTTACTCACTTCTTATATTGTTAGGACATCATCAAACAACTCCACTTTTAATTCAATTTACTGGAAGGATTGTTTCAAGGGACCTATAAAACTGAAGGAGGAAAGCGATCCCAGAACTGGTAAATATAAAAAAAGAACAGCTTAAGGATACATCCCTACTTGCTAGTGAAAGGGAATTAATTCATTATTCAATGTTACTGTTTTTGTTTGCTGAGACTCTGGAGTGCCTGAGAGCTACTGTTTTTGTTTGCTGAGACTCTGGAGAGCCCAACCTAATAGCTGTTTTGTCTGATTCTGGATGGTGCCTGCATATCATGCGTGCAAAATAAAATGCAAGATAATAGAGAGGTTCCATGCCAGGGAGGAATCGTCACTCGTAGTACTGGACATGAACTCATTAGACAAAATATCTGGAGTCTCATGTTCCTATCTGAACTGTGAAAGCCAAGCATTTATGTTTGTTTTTCTGCAACTGCTATCAAGAAGATATGATGCAAGAACTTAAGGGGGATAGAGGAGGTGCAGTGCTACCGAAACACATATAGGAGAGGTGCTAAAAAATAACTCCAGTTAGATGTGGACATTGCCATTGTCAGCCCAGACTGTTTTTTTACCTGACAAGTGTGATACTCTGGCTGGTAGCTGCAATTATTGTAGGACATGGTTTCCTGAAATGAGGCCTATGAAACACTTTTAGCAGTGGGAAGTAAATTCCACTTATATCTAGCAGATAATATTTTATTCTTAGGATTCCAAAGTGAGGTGTGATGATAACAAACAACATGGTTTGATTCAGTGTGGATTGCCACCTATTTCCTTGTGATCTTGAGGTACGAGTCCATCACAGGGCCTGATTCCACTCCACAGACCTTCTTAGAGAAAGAATTCAGTGGAAACAGGATCTGTTTTAGCCCTTGTTTTTTTTCCCCTAATTTATCTCCTTGTTTGTATAAAGGAGGAGTCTCTACTCAGCTTTCCCCTGTGGAAAAGAAAGGTTGAAAAAAGGTTTTCTACATGGTCAAGTTTATTAGTGGCTGAGTTCAATTTTTCTCGGAGGAACAAACTTCACAAAAACTTTACATCCAAATGTTAGCTCTCATCACATGTTTAAGCCTGCCCTGCTGAAAGACACAAATCTAGTGCCTGCATGCCCCTTCTTCCCGCTTCTGTCTCTTCAATCTTTGGTAAGTATTCTAGCTAGACTAAAAGCAGAATCATTTAAATGTATATGAAATAAGAAGGAAAGGGGAAAACACATAACTTGCTTTGCTTGATGGTAATAATGCACTTATCTTACAAAGCAGCAGTAAGGTATCATTGAGGGGTACTCTCTGTTTCAGGCACCTTAAGGTATTTGAAAAGCACAAAAATAGAGCAAGATGTTTAAAGTAACAAGGTTAGCAAATTGATTCATCTTCTTAAATGAACCCTGGAAAGCCCTTTGTCTATCCCTTCACAGCTACTTTAGAAACATTGATGATAATATGATTTTGAGACTGAACATAGAAATTAATCCATACATTAATTTGTTAAATTGGTCATCACTAGGGATCATATTTGTGTTATGCCCAGTTAATCATTTCTATAGGAATATTAATTTAATCTACAGAATGACATATGGAGCCTACTTATGTGGCCAGCTTTCATAGAAGCACTATGAAATAAGGTGAAACACTGGACCCAGGCTGGATAGAGTATATCCCTCTGCTGATTTTAGTAGGAACAAGATTTCACCCATGGCCTTATTTCTGTAGCAATAAAAGTCTTTATTGTTTTACCGAACTTTATTTTTAAAAAGTCATGTGAGGAAAACCTGCAAGCAGGTTTGTGCTACCTTTTGGAAGGTACTCAAGAATGAAGTCAGTATATAGTACTTTATTCTCCAGAATTGTTATGTATTTTGTAATATCTTTGCCTAGCGCAAAGGCAATTTGTCCAGGAATGTCACCTGCAACTTAGTTATAATCTAATAAATCAAAGCAGCATCATACATGCAATTAAGTCATGGTCCTACTGCCTCCCCTCCCCCCCCAAAAAAAAACAGAAGACAAGAATTTGTTTTATAAAGTTACTATATTCTACAGTTAAAATAAATAGTTCGGTATATGGATCTATCCTAACAGTATTCTAGTTAGATTAATATAAAACCTTGCCTCTTCGCTGTAGAGACAGAGCGACAAAGAACAAGTTTGACATGACAGCCTGGGGTAACTGTAATCACAACACATGATGACATCTTGCTTTCCATCTGGTGTGAATATCAATTGGTGTAGAAATACTGCTGTAAAAAAAGCAGGGTTTTTAGTGCTGTAATAAAAGCAAATCTTTAAAAGGTGATGGGGTCACCTTAGTTTAGCAGAGATTTTCCTACCACTGGGAGCTAGTCAGCTGAAAAGCTTCTTTGGCTATTTCTCTCTATTGTGCAATGTTTTCCGTGCTGCAGTTATTTAACCTAAAGGGTTTATTGCATCTGAAAACTGAAGTTTCAGTCAGTTTCAATCAGATTCTCTCTGGAGAGAACATGTAGTTACTTAGAAATACATGTGAAATATTTGGGTGAAGCAATTCATCTGGCACAGGGAACATTTCATTTCTGTAATTTAATCCTTAGGCTGTAACAGCACTTTGTTGCACAAGCACATTTAGAGCCTGTTTTATTTGATTAACAATGTCTAATAAAACCTGAAAACATAAAAAGACACTAGTACTGAAGGCATTTTCTGCATAAGTGCTATTCACTTGGAAAGGCAGAGATTCAAATGTCTGATACTTGCATTTTTCATGTAAAATGTTCCATGAAATAGGGTTCTGGAATTCAGATCTCTTTTCTTGGTATACTGCATTGGACTGATGATGTTTAATGACATCTTTCTCTTTCAGTGTATTGCAGAATAGTTTCAACAGGAAAGATTGAGAGAAATTAGCTAAAAGTCCAAATAAAAGTAGTCTGTACTGTGAAGGCTTGCACAGAAATGCAGTGAAAACCTCATAGCAAGTGCCACATTCATGTGAGTTTCTCAGAGTAAAATGACATCCACCAACAGAGCTTCTCTTGCATTCTCCCCATATTTTGCTGCTCTTTTCCAGCCTGATAGACTCCATGCTCTCTCATTCTTACTATGAGTGATTCTGTAGCTAAGCAGAGACTTTCCACTGTATGAGAGTACCTTTGGTAGATTTACTTCCAGTGGGCTATTTAAGGATGAAATTAGAGCCTACTTGAAAATGTGAGAAATTGAAGGGGAAGGGGCAAGAAATGGTTCTGTTGCCTGCCCGTCCTTTTGGGATTTCCTGAGATACTAGATGCAGTTGCTCAGAAAATCAATAGTTCACGGAAAAAAAGAAAAAAAAAAAAGATTTTAAACCTTTCCTTTAAAGTATTTCCTGCCATGTTATTAAGCCACTGAATCACTATTGTCCTCATCAGCCTGAAAACAATTCTTACTAAATGACTACTATATACTCAGAAGTTTTGCTAAGAGAGGGATCTGTATTACTGACACCAACCAGGTGACTAGTGCCAATTTATAACAGGTGTCTTTTTTTTATAGCAGTAACCAGTTAACAGTCACTCTAAGATGTCATGAACCCTTATCTCTGATTGTTAAGCAACTTAGCCTTGTTGAGTGCATTTGTTGCTGTCACACTGAGACAAATTGAGTGCACACTGAGATAAATTGAGTCTGTCTTGGTAATTGTTAGTTATGGGCAATGAGCTACCTGTTCTAAGTCAGTAATAGGTCATGACTGAGGCTTATCTTAAAGTTTCATGTGTATGAAAGGTTAATTTCTCAGTACTTGTCTGCACGTGAAGCAGATATCCCTCACATGAGAAGAGCATTTCATTTGCTGTGCAAAAACAACCCTGAAAACTTTGGGAGCTCTGAAGATAAACCTTGCTGTATTCCTAATAGAATGGAAGGAGATGAGTAAAAAATGTCTGCCTTGTTGTGATTTAATCCCCTTTTCAAGCTGCTATATGTCAGTGGCCCTAACAAATGTGGGTGGTAGTGGTATGGCACACAAGGAAACACACACACACACAACTGGTATATCTGGAGATAATGATCAACAGCCCAGTTTTATTAATTTCACTGTTGATGATGCACCTAACTGAGACTCCCCCCCTCATAAGATATGAAAGCAGGAGTCAGCATCTACAGAGCATGACAGAAAGATGCCACCTAGTCTGATTTTGAAGAATGTAAACCAGAATTGGGACAGGGAAAGACAAATGGGCCAATCCTGATCATGGTTGTTTGGGAGGCAGCATGTTCCTCAGAGTTCCTAATCTGGAAAAGAAGAATAGAGCCCAGCATGGTACTTCTGGAAGGTTTCCAGTCTCTGCACAGAGATAGGGAGGCACACAAAGGGAGCTGCATGTATATCTCTGGGAACAGGACAGCCAAATACTGGTTCTTGGCAGATTAGGGAGTACAGGTTGGGTCCCACAGAAAACTGACATTACGGGAAGCTGAGA
>NW_010580870.1:33656-48435 GCF_000705375.1 Tinamus guttatus | reverse complement strand
AAAAAAAAAAAAAAAAAGAGCAGGAATAAAAATATATCCTGGTTCTTTATCCTGGTTCTCTTCATTTCTCTTCCTCTTTCATATATAGAAATACATATATATACATGAGCTATTCAATTTTTGATTGAGTTGTAATGCTCACGAAGAGTCTGAATGATAGTTCTTTAGGTCTTTTAAAGTCTGCATATTGCTTAGTCAACTGTGCTTTTGATTGTCACTTGGAGGTACTTGCAATTTCAGTTTCTTCAAAGGAAGGGATCTGTTCTCTGTGTTCAGGCTTCAAACCATCAGTTCAATCCATTTTGTGCATCAAGCGACCTTCGAAGAGCAATGCTGATATGGGCCTTACTGCGACTGGAAGCTGCAAGTGAAAGGCCATGTATCGCAGGAATCTGAACTATTCCATATGTCAACAGTATTTGAAGAGCCACGTGTGCGTCATGTTCTTGTTTGCAAGCTAATTAAATTACTTGTTTTGAAAGATGGATTAATGAATTAATCACAGGGTGTGGTGGATGTTTTTTCTTAATGTTCTGAGACCAGTTTAATCTGTCGTGGTTTTACTTCTGAATGTATGATTCATTTCAGAACTGGAAAACACAGAGTGAAAATGTGAAAAAGCCATGTTTGAAAATGAAAATAACCACTGACAACTTTGGCACTGCAGTTTTCTTTTACATTTTCTAAATTTGTAGATAGTACCAGCCACCATAAAAAGAGGGCATGAAATGAAAGCTTTCTGTTTAATAAATCAGAGCTGAATGGCAGAGGGTGTGGTTTTAGTTGCACAAAATGTCAACCAACAGGTTTCTGGTTTGCAAAACTGAAACCAGACGTGGTTCACATCTTGGTATCTTCTTGCACTAGAGCGTTAATGGAAGTATTTTTTTTTTCTCCATTCTTTAAATGAATTATATTTTGGGAAGTTCATGATACTACAAAAGTCATTGACCCAAATTCATTCACCCACAGGCAGAGGCCGGCAGAGATCAGGATCTGTCCGTGGATTCTGCATAGAGGAAGACACTTATTTCTGGCCTCTTTGGCAACTGTAGTGGGTCAGACATTTATATATGTATGTGCTTTTCCATTTCTTTTTCTCATGTCAGCTTTCCAAATCTAGACTGCTATAGTAAGTCAAATTTTGAATGTCCTTTTCTTGGTCACCTATGTCCCTGAGCACTGACTAGTGGGATCCATAGCTCCTGACACATAGGACAGGAAAGAGTCTAAATATTAGGTGATATCAAAGCATGCAATTCTGAGGCGGATCTGGTCTTCTATCACCTTTGAAAAAGAAAAATGAAGCCAAATTTAAAAAAAATAAAGATGTGCCTTGGGGGGTTTTGAAAAAGCATCTGGAAAAAAAAATCCTATTAGAGCAATCAGAGTCAGACCAGTGGGCACTTTTAAAAATCCCACTAATCATTTATCTGAATAATCAGGAATCAGATACTTTTACAAATGCAGTGCTTGTTTTCTAACCTGCTGTGTATTTACCTTCAATTTGCTCTATACTCTCTATATAGATAGAGGATATGCAGTTTCTTCCCTAATAACCTTTTTTTCCTCCTCTTTGTTACTGAAACTGAGTAAAGGACAGCAACCAAAGTACAAACTGCAAAATCTGTATTACTAGTAAAGGAGACATTGTGCAAACCAAATACACCCAATACTGTGCCTCTGACACAAGGCAGAGTTTCCATGACTGTTGGCTGGGAAAATAATCATTTTTTTCCCTGAAAATTGAGTGACTGGTAAACAGAAAATAGCAGACAAAACAGAAAAAGAAATGAGCCCTAGTCATGTTTCAGAGTGCAAGTATCCAGGCATCTCAAACAGAATAGAAATAAGTTCTACAACACTTTACCAATAATACATACCATTGCTTGATTTGTCTTTAATTATGCATTTCAATTTCTCTTCTCCACTGTTCAGTCTGAGTGCAATCACTCTGCTGGGACAAAACTCTTCGGGCTGTGTCTTGATGCACCTTATGAAGCATTGACTCCAGAGAGCTGAGATTTATTGCATCAGCTGGAAAAGAAAACAGACATTGTCTTAAGCTTTTATATGTTTGATGGAGAAAGATGCTACCTTTAGGCTGTTGCTGAATACAGTGATACACTTCAAAGGTCTACTAATATTATGTGCTTTCACCTGAAAGGCCAGACAGCTGTTTGGATTTCTTATCTCTTTATGTTTCTTTGTTAGCTGGTTTGTGATAGTGCTGTACTATGACCATGTAGCCAACAAGTTTTCATGCAATGCTCAGAGGGTGTAAACCTGTATTATTCTGCATGGTAAAAATGCAGTTTTGACCATATGGATGCAGTGCACAAAAAGCACAGGAGGATGGATTTTCTGGAAGGAGCAGAGACAAAGGCAAGTCTCACAGGCAGGCTGATGGGCAGGTGGGATGGCACGATGGGAGCCCCTAGCTGCCAACAGTCCTCCCCAGAAGAACCCTCAGCAAACACACATGTTACGACCCTCATTGTGCCTTGTGTCCTCTGCTGGGTTACTCTGGCCTGTGCTCATTTGTCTGCCTGCAGCAAGACACAGTGCCTCCACCCCTCCTGGTGCTCAGCAGGGGAGGGATTTTCCCGGGTAATGCTAACAGAGAGTATGCCAAACTCCCCAAAAGAGACTCATCTGGATCCTGGAACTTTCTGTGGTGTCCTCAAACATTTATTTCCATTTCCTCGAAAGATCTGGCCTCACTTCTAGCATTATTTTACTCTTCACTTCAGATGGTCACTCATGATCATCATGAGCAATGAGTGGTCACCTCATCAATCATCATACAAGGTGAGTTGAAGGGACCTCTGGAGGTCATCCAGTCCAACCGCCATGTTTTTACTTCTTTTGTTTCTAACATTTTTTTTTTGCTTCTAAGCAAACTGTCAGGTCTTGAGTTTTCTGGCTGCTTCATGAACATTGCATGGGCAGAGACTGTCAGAAAGGGTGAAACAGGAAAAATGTACAGTTCCTTGTCTTCGATCTTTGGAAAGGACTCTCTCTTCCAGCTTCAGATTTCCTACCTATGGACCATGATGACCATCATTGAATAAGTTTTAAAAATGTATTTTGTGAACAGGAGGGAATCTGGAAGAGTTGTCATTACTTGATTTTCCACTGATTTACCTTTCTCAAGGGTTTAAAATATGCCCTGGCATTTCTCTCTTCATGAAGTCATCTCAAATCAGTTTCTTGATGGGGCCAAGAATTTTAGCGATAAAGGTGTTTTATTGCTCTGAGGCCCAGCGCCCCACCCTTTGGAGATGAAATACAGAAGATTTGTGCAAAATGCCTTTTGGTCTAAAATAAGAAAGATTTCAAGATTTTTCAGTGATAAAATGAGAAAAACAACAACAACAAAAAGAGCTTTTTAAAGAAGAAAGGCTCAAACTTAAATGCAATTAAGTGCTCGCTATCACATTCAAAAGCATAATTCTGTTTGCTAGGGACAAAAATATTAAGAAGTCTGTTCAAAACCTGAACAACAAAGAGTTTGATGTTTCTCTGACAGGTACACTTCAAGAGGTTTGGAAAATTCATTGTAAATTTGAGGTTCAAGAGCATCTTTCCATCAGCATAACTACGGAGTATACTCTGTAGTCTTTGTCAGGCTCAATTTTAAAAGGAAAATACATAAGTTGAAAAAAACAATTAAAGTTTTACTTCAACCGTCTTTTTTTCAGGTGTTTATGGCTTTAAACAGTCTATGACAGCTAAGAATTAATGGAAATTTATAATGTTCTTTTTATTACAGCTCAGATTAACTCAAACTGAAAAGACATAAAATATTATGAGATCAGTTAAGGAGTGCAGTTCAACTGTCAGCACAAAAGAACACATAGATTAGATATCTGCTACTCTTTGATATGTCAGAAGTAATACTCCAGCTTCTTGATGAATTTAAAGAAAACTAAGGAGATTTTAAAATTCCTCCTTCATTATAAACTAATCTCCATGTATCTTAATATTGTCTTATAGTCTAACAATGAAGACTCTTGAAAATGATGTGAAAGCTACAAATTTCTAAAGCTGGATGGAATGAACCCTGAAAAATCTAAACAAAGAATCTTTCTTTCCTTTTTTTTTTTTTTTTTTTTCTTTTCTAGTGTTTTTATATGATAGGCTTAATAGCAGTTTTGGTCCTATTTCTACTTGGAGATACACTGGATTAAAAAATCAAGTTAATGTTTCCTTTCCCAACTGAAAGGAACATATTGCTCCAGTAGAGAACACAAATATTCGCATTGTTCATCCAGAATGAGGTGGCCAAATACCACCACAGAGTGAGGGCCTATTTGGTTTTGGTCCTATTTCTACTTGGAGATACACTGGATTAAAAAATCAAGTTAATGTTTCCTTTCCCAACTGAAAGGAACATATTGCTCCAGTAGAGAACACAAATATTCGCATTGTTCATCCAGAATGAGGTGGCCAAATACCACCACAGAGTGAGGGCACTGATGTAAAGCTATATGAAGGTTTTTCTTTTTCTCAAGTTCACAAAGAGGAGCTCAGACAAAGCAGATATACATGATGCTGCATGAGAAACCCTGAACTGTGCAAGACAGCTTTTCTGTGTGTAAAGGAGCTTATTGCAGCCTGTGGACTTGCTCCAGGTGTTTTTGAAACCATTGATGGAATCCCATGGGCTGGCGCAGTGGAAACTGTACAGACTTTTCGTACTGAAGTGAATCAGCCTCTACCTTATAAGAGTGGTAAATACCATTTGTCATCATTGCTTTTATCATCAGTTTTCCCTTCCACTTTTAGAGAGAAAATAAGTGAGAAGAAGTCTTGCAACTCTTGCTGCTTTCTACTGAAGATATTTTTATAATGGATTCTTATTAAACATCAGGAACATTCAAGATTTCTCCCTATTGACTATTATGATGGCAAGCATGATCCTGGTTTGATAATGACCTTTTTAATCTTTGATCACTTGACTTCTTAAATAACTTTTATTAGTATAATATATCCTCTTCATCTTGCTTCCCACACATAGAGGAAAATACCTCAAAGCAAATAGTGTTCATATGCATTTATTAATTACTTGGAGTTTTATTATTCCATTTCATACACCAGACCTTAAAAACATTAACCCTGCACTATCTCATTAGAAAAGAGTCTGCACACTTGCTCAGCGAGCAGTATCTTACCTCCAAGAAAGCTCACTGAGCAATAAGTTACAATTCAACCTGAGGATATATGAAACAATTCAACCCATATTTAGTATGTCAAGGCCTTTACTAAGGATCTAGCATACAAAATTATTAGGGCTAGTATCTTCTCTGTGCGTTTATCAGCTTGAAGCTAGGCCCCACCAGGCAAGAAAATGTGAACAATGTCGAGTTCCATTTGTATTTAGAACCCTTCACACACAAGAGTTAAGGACCCAATAAACTGTGTCTCAAAGAGTGCCCATTATGTCAATATTCACACGGAATTACTGTCAGTGTTGCCAGTACAGAGGGAATCTTTATTAAAAGGGACAAATTTTATTCACACATAATGGATAAAATGTTTTACATTACATAAATCAGTCTTCGACTTGTCCAGATGATCTCTCTCTTTTTTGAATACACGAGCTGAGAATGCTCGTATCTCTGGCATTAATTTTGGAAGTCACAGCTCATGATCACATCACTTGCCTAATGCCTCAAACTATGGTTTTTTACTTCTTGTTTACATGGAATTTTTTAATATCACTGCTGTTCATTAGGCTGTATATGCTATGATTAACACCCCTCTCCTCAGCAATTAAATAACTTCTCAGATGACAGAAATTACAGGACCACCATACACTGAAAAATTAGGCTCACTTCAACAGACGCAAGAATTGCTGTGCTAATTATCACCAGTAATAGTTACATGTAATAATTTAAAGCTTTCTAAAAAGATAATGAGGGAGAATTTTCTTTCAATAACACTAATGTAAATACATAATATTTCATCTGACATAACTGCAATGTGGTTCCTCCAGATTTACATCCTCATAGTTAGATTGAATATATCTAGTAGAACAGATTTCTTACCACTATCTGGATCATTGAATAACTGTCCACAGCAGTACAGGTGACCTTGAAGCTTAAGGACCAAATCTTCCATATGTGTTGCAAAACTCAAGTACATTGGCTTTTTTTTTTTTTTAATGTGGACCTTTGTGTCTAACAAAAGATTGTTTAGTAAAATGTTCCACATTTTCCACCTTTGAAGATGACGGGAATCAATAGAAATAGGAAAGCAGTTAGAAATTTGACTCAGGGAATACAATCTGAACTGAATGACATTTTGCTCCTAAAGTATGGAATTAAGAGAAAGTCATTTATTAGCGTCAGAGTATTGGTCATTATTACAAGGAGATATGCTGAAACAAAATTCTAAAAAATTCTGCTTGCCAGCATTAAGCTTGTGGGTAAGAAAAAAGAAAGAAAGAAAGAAAGAAAGAAAGAAAGAAAGAAAGAAAGAAAGAAAGAAAGAAAGAAAGAAAGAGAAAAAAAGTCATGGTCTGGTGTTTCCGCATGGATTTTCTTCTTTTCTTTTTATGAAGCTTTAAATTCCACTAAAATATAAAGAAAGAAGAAGCCATTTTCTTACTCTTGAAATAGTTTACAAAGTAATATGAGATTGTTCTTGAATTCCCTGAGTGGTGCCACAGATTTAGGATGAAGTAGCAATTTATATTTTCATTTTTATAGAGTCTTTGATATATTCCTTGGAAATACAATAGAAATGAAAATTACAGAACAATGACCTATTTGTTATGGAATTTAGCAAAATCTAGTTCTTTCACCAATTGCTGTTCAGCATCAGGTTTGACTGTCCCATGCAAGCCAGTGGCCATTTACCTATGAAAGACAAGATGCACCCTGCTGATTATAATCACTGCTTCGCTCCTATGCAATGGAAATTTGCACTGTGACACACTATACCAGTTGCTGGACACTGGCTACTATAATAAAGGTTAATTTGCAGGATGGTGTGGGCCACATTAATTTTCAGCACGGCAAAATGCTAAGAGTTGACCCAACCTTGGGCCACTGTTCTTTCACCAGCAAACTGAAAAAGGAAGTAAGTGATGAGTCATATAAAATGTCGCAGATGATAGAGAATTATTTAGATTAGTCAAAGCCACAGGAGTCTGAAAGGACATTAGAGTAACTGAAGAACATTAACCAAGGCAGCTAAACAGTAACAGCTAAAATTCATTGTATACAAAATAAGAGATTAAAGTGTTTACCTGGAGAGAAGGAAAAATTACACAATGTGGAATAACTTGGCAAGAGTTTGGGAAAAACCCCTGCGTCCCTCTTTTATCCCCTCAGTCTTCCAGAACATTGTCATTAGGGAACCCTGCAAGAATTATAGTGTTTTTTTATCCTAAATTCCTGTTTGTTGTCAGGTAGGTAGATAAGGGATTCAAAATCAGGCCTCTGATGTTTCACCGAGTGCCCTAGCAACAAGTCCTTAGATGATGCTTTTATACAAGAAAAGAGAAAGCATGTGGGGCAGCCACATTATAAGAGACATTAGAATAGTGGCCACTGCTGCATTCTGGAGGGAGTTTGGTCCATAAAAAAGTGTTCCCACTGAGCCCGTGAGGTGGAACAAGCATATGAACATCAAGTTCTTGGATCCTGCACAGATTTAGATGCTAGCTGGTATCCAATTACCCAGGCTTTCTTATGTGTGACCAGGTACCTAGGAAATGCTTTAACGGAAAAGTAAAGAAAGATGGAATTGTTCTCAAATTTGGGGAGTTCAATTTCCATATTCTCCCCAAATGTCCCTTTAAATCTCTGATCCACTTTCACATCTGGCCCCAAAATACTCCAGTAAAAGCATTCTAGTCAAATACAGACACAGATAAGTTATAGTGTTTTTCTCAAACTTGTTTACAGAGACTATATCACACAAATCACACAGTTTGATACTGTAAAAAGATGGCAACCCTGCCTAGTTAAAAACAGCATTTAAATTGGACTATGACTCCTGGAATGGGCTCGTGTGCATGAGCCTAGTCAGAAAGGCGCAACAATACATCAGGGTCTGTTATTTCTTTCTTTATTTTTTTTTCTGAGATTTTTCCTGGTCTTTTTGAACCAAAGACTATCTCTAGGAAGACTAGGGCAAGGACAGCTGACTGCTTTAATTGCAACTCCATGCTTGAGGGGAAAAATAAGTAAGAAAAATCTTGAGTAGTTTTCCCATCTTGTTCCCTCTCTGACATGGGGATGAGACACACAACTGAAAATTTTAACCTAAAAGCTAATGCAATATCAAGCAAATCTCACTCACTTAGAAGCAAGAAGCCTTTGTATTCATCTCAATAAACAGAAATGATACTAAGATAATGTAATGGCAGGGGCTATATTAATGAAATAGAAATAAGACATATTAAACTTTGATTGTCAGAGAGATAGCTGCAGTTCTAAGCAGAAATGCTGCAGATGTAATTGGTTATGCATAAGCAGGCCAACTTTACAAATGCTACTCAGATCGAACAGGAGACCCAGCAGCAGAAAATCAACTTGATTAAACATTCCTCAAGAACAACTCCTACTGGAGCTAGCTGAGTCATAACTGCTGGGAATGAATGAAATTGATGCAATTCACTGAATTTGTTTAAATCATTAAACTTCAGTGGAGGGAAGTGACTGAAGAGACAACTAAACTCTGCTAGAGTCATAATCATAGAATCCTAGAATCATAGAATGCTTAAGGTTGAAAGGAACCTCTAGAGATCATCTAGTCCAACCCCCCTGCACCCGCAGGGTCACCTAGAGCATGTGGCACAGGACTGCATCCAAGTGGGTTTGGAAGATCTCCAGAGAAGGAAACTCCACAACCTCTCTGGGCAGCCTGTTCCAGTGCTCTGTCACCCTCACTGTTATAAGAAAATAATAATTATCATTAAATATATTGATCTATGCAACTAATTCAGAATACTTAATAAAATCACATGGCAGAACAAGCTTTAATTTTTCCCCAAAACATTTTAATATTGTTTTTTTGAAACCATAATAGAAAATATTGTAGGTAAAAATAATAGGAATTAAAATATGGCTCAACTACAAAAAAATTAAAAAGTGCAATATTATCACAGGAGGCATAGTCTAACACAAGAATTATAATGCCTCAAAAGAGGGATAACATTAGATTTGCAAAAGCTTCTGCTCTTCTTTTCTTCTTTAACAGACCCTCATAAACACAAATATCAAGATCCTCTGAAGATGTAAATCACTGTTGCTCCATTAAAATCAACAGAAATTTGCTGACATGCCAGATGAGGGTCTGGAGTACAATGTTGTGGGAATTTCAGATATCATGAAAAAAGCGATGCCTATATTTACATTGTAAATAGTTAAGTAGCTGATTGATTGTCTTCGTCAAAGTATTTGTCAGAGTATCTCTATTTCCATGAACTTGACTATAAAGAATAGTCTACTCATATGATAATGCCGAAGTATATTTAATGGCAGAGCTATAAACGTCTGCATACACCTTTGGAAGGTTAAATTTCTTTAACGAGCAGAAAATGCCAAAAAAATTCCATATAGATTATAGATACATATAGATCCATAAAATCCATATAGATATACAATCGATATTTTCAAATCTTAATTGATTTATAACAGCTGAAATACACTCCAAAGGCAGTTATATTCCCCCATAAAAACATGGAAATCTAAATATTTGTTTTTTACCAAAGTATTACTGCAAATACAACAGAGTGGGAAAATGAAATTTAATTTCATTCTTCTTCTATTAAATGCAGTTCTTTCTAAGAAGTAAGTTACGAAAAAACCAGTTCTGCAAGACAGAACTATTTGTTGATAAAACTGTGGAAACTATATTACAAAAGAAGAAAGTTAATTCAAAAGAAGATGTTTAAACATTTGGATGCACACCAGCTTTAGGACTTCAGGTTATATTTCTGCGTTTTTTTAACCAGTTTTCTCATCATTCTTCTGCGGGGTAGATTTGTTGGCTTGTTGATCCTTGGTTTCTGATTCCCTGCTGCAAAAATAAAGGAAGCGGTTAGGGAAACAGTATGATCAAATGGCTAATGGCTATTTTTTTTCTTTCCTTATTACATTATTCAATCAGTTGAGTGGATAATAACAACTGTATCAGAAGTTGTAAAATATTTTCTGGGCTCTCACATACAAGCTTTCTAATATGCCCGCCTTTGGCACTGAACATTTACTTTGCTCTTCTTTCCCTGAACAAGAATCCTAGTCTTTCTATCTGTCCTAGTGTGATAGCAGGATGGAAGTCAAGACCCTTCCATATGTGAAAGAGGAAAGAGAAAAGAGGACATTACTACATTTCTTTGCAAAAGATGGGTGCAAAGTTTAAAATACATCCATGGTAGATGAAGGGAAAAAATGATTTAGGCCCCTGCTCAGAACTGTGTTTCACATAGAAGCTGTAGAGTGGTCAGAAACAGCAGTAAGGGTCATTTCAGCATGAATGTATGAAGGTCACATGAAACAGTTCAGGATACAAGTTCTTTGCAAGACTGAGTCTTTTTCTTTAGACCTGTAACATTACCTATTTGCTTACATGCATAGCCCTTACAGGCAACTCCCAATCCTTTTATTATCACCACAACTCCTATGCATTAAGCTTGTTTATTTTCTTTTCTATTTTTTGTACTTAAATGAATCATACTTGCTCGCTCAAAAAAAACTTTAGTCAGTTCAAACATATTTGCACAAGGAAGGTCGACTGAATTCAACTGTAGGCTCAAAAAGGTAACAGGAAAGATATTAGGGATGAGAAATATAGGAGCAGAAGAGGAGGAGCAGCTTAAGTTGCCTTAAAGATCTATTTAATGTTGCTGGACGCACCCAAGTTAAAGAAATGAATATGAATAGCTCAACATTAATTAGCACTAATTATGCCATTAACTATGGGCTTTGGTTGACCAAGCCCTACTGAATTTTGAAATTCACAGATTAGTGGAAAAGCTTATAGCCAACCCTATATATTTTGCCTCTATTGCTCTAGTTATGAGACAATTATTTCTTCACTTCATCTTTCTTCCACAGGAAAAAAAAAAAAAAAGAGCTGTTAGAGTGGCTGTGGCCATGCATGTGCAGGGACAAAGCATGAGGGCAAGATGCTAGTGAGGTAACTCCCTTCCTTCTCTGCATGCCGAGCTCGAGCCTGGTCCCACCATCGTCCAGGAAGCTAGAGATGCAAATAAGCTGATCACAAGAATCTCAGGTAGAGCTTGTGTGACATTAAAGACTCCATTAAAATACTAGAATGGCAGAGACACATGGGCTCACTGCCCACAAATACTGCTGCCATGAGTAAGTGGCAGAGAGTATTTTTACTTCTGAGGACTGTGCTTGGGATGAAATCACAGCCATGTTGATGTTCTCAGGTCATTGTCTTTCAGCTCCAAAGCTGAAGAACTGGGCTGCTACTTCCACACTTCTTTGCCTAAATCTTTTTACTATACGTGTTAAATACTCCATTAGCAGAGCATATCCCATTTTTTACGTTCATTAAAATGGATTTGATTTTTGCTTTTTCTTTCCAAAAATGCAAGCTCATTTTTTTCTACCTTTTTAGCTCAATTTTCTAATATTTTGTTGTTTCTTACAAAAAATATCTGGGTATTCCTGGATCGACATGGTTGTCTCTCTCTTTAATTTACATATCAACTTAATTAAACTAGAGTATTAAGCTTGGGACTAGCTGGTATGAACATATTGTTGCAGACAAAAGCAGAATTGTTTTGACTTACAAACAGAGCCTGTAGCTGATTTGAACAAAACCATTAAAAAAAAAATCTATTATCATTCACACCCTTCCCCAGTGCCATACAAACAGTTGATTCAGCACAACTGATGAGGCAGAAATCTTTAGTAATGGAATGGCAAATGGAAACAAGCAGCAGGGAACCAAGAGAAGTTAGTAACTGCTTTAAAATGCTAAGGAAAAAGTAAATTGATTTTTACAACTCATTTTGCTCCTACTGAAAATTTTCTAGAAGAAAGAGAGACCTTGATTCTTGCAGGTTCTGAACAGTTTGAAAACTGATTCCTGTGACCTCTAGTAAGTTAACTAGGCTTCAAGTTAGACTTTTTTTTTTTTTTGATGTGTGTCCTTCTCTACAATTTATTCTCGAATGGTCTTCCTGTCTCACATTGCATGGTTCTTGTCAGAAGGATTTAGTGTTGCTCTTCAGTTTTCCCTGCCATTTAAAAATATTGAGTCAAAAAATGAAAATAAAATAAATGTTAAAAAGGACATTCATAAAAAATCTGCATGAGTAAAGCACATTCTAAACTGTAGTTACTGGTATTTTGGGTTGGATGTCTGCTTTTGACTGAAAAAAAAAAGAAACAAACAAACAAAAAGCTTACCTTTTTTACAAACATTGTAGCAATCTGTTGCAGTAACAAAGTTATTGGCATTTCCACCACAGCCGCTATATTTGAACTCCTTACATGTTTTGCTCTTGGTGTCATAGTAATAGCGAGTCACAGAAGAAGAACACAATCCTTCATCCTTTGGGCTATAGCACAGCAAGGGACCAGCTTAAAAAGTAATAATAATAATTAAAAAATAAAAGCCGAGAGAAAGAGAGAAACTAGCTAATATCTGTGTTTGGCTTTTTAAAATGTACCCTACAGCAAATATTGCAGATACACTCTTGTTCCTTTTGAAATCTCATGATTGATATCAATGACTTTAGAGACTCACTACATCTTTTTTTCTCAGTTATGTATTCGCAGACAGTGACAGTCTCAAAATAGTTTTACTAGTGCACAAGTGAGATTCAACAGTTTTCCCCATGTGTGGTACTATACACTTGACAGCCGAGATGTTCAAACAATCATCTGGACCAAAGTCTAATTCCATATACACAGGAATATAATGATTCCAAAGGAACTACCTCTGTAAATGATAAAGGTAGCATTTTACTTATCCTTTCTGTCATTTTAACAGCAAATCCTATCCATAAATAAATGTCTCACAGCAAAAAGTACAAAACTCACCATTTTCCTCCCAAGAATCATGTTACCTTTTTTCTAAAAAAAAAAAAAAAAACTTACTTTGTTGCTGGAAGTGCCTTTTTGATTTATCACACATGGAAGGAGGAAACTAAAAATTCAGCTTTCACCTAAGAAAATGTTTCTAATCTGTCACTAAACAAAAATAACTTGTTTCATTAAGCACTAATAAAGTGTGATGGTTCTGGCACATTTTGGCAGCTCTCTCTTCAAAGGCAATATTTTGCACTGGATATTAAATTGTTTTTTATCACAGTGCTTAGATACAGCCCCCTGCTTACCATTCCTATTTCTTTTCCTTTATGAAGCTTAGGCAAAGAAACAGTGAAGAGTCACTTCAGATGACTGAAGAATTTTTGTCAGGAGTTGAACTGATGAGAGCCAGCAACCTAACAGCATCCCTGACTCGGCCTTGAAATTTAGAAAGGCACTTTCCACTTTATGCTGTTTCACTTCCCTGAACATGACAGCCACAGTGCCTCATACATCTGCCTCAACAAAATGTGTGACCTTATCTCTCTTCAGATTATACATATACACATTTTCAGAAGTCAGGAGACTGGTCAGGTGTAGCTTGAGCATATTTAAGGTCACAATATTGAATTAACACAGTATTTTTACTCTTTCAGTAACAGACAGCTGAGACAAGCAACACATGAAAGTCTGCAGACAATAAAAACATCTGTTTCACAAAGGTCTTCAAAAATACTGCTGTAAGGGGATCCAGAGGAAAATATCAAATAAAATATCATCTTCGTAGCACTTTCAAACCTTCTATTTTATTAAAAACTTGGAACAACCATTACTTTTCTCTGGCAGACAGTGGTCCACACAAGACTGCAGGTCTTTGAAGTTGTTGTCATTTCCATAACAGCCACCATAGACAAACTCCTCACACCTCATGGAGCTCAGGTTAAAGGCATATCTTCTGAAGTAGCTTCTGCAGGGACCCACATCAGCCTCCATCCTGCAGATTTTAGGCACTTCTGCAACAAGAAGAATGTCACCCTCAGTATAATCCACCCCTTGCACTCCCCATACTAAACAAGCTTACATACAGTCCAACTGCCTCCACTCTCTAACAACATGGGATAGGTATACACCTTGAAAGCCCAATACATTAAAAATTAGCAACTACTTACAATATTGGATTAAAATCTAAACATTAACAAATCCCCCGTGACTCTTCTAACATGGCTCTCTGGGCAAGCCCAAAAGCAAAGGAGTGATTATTAGGAGCTAGAAGAGCCCTTGGACAGCACAGCCTGCTGCCCCTGGCACCCTGCGCTGCAGACCCGGCAGGCGGTGGCAGCCCGGGGTGCCCCGTCGGTGCTGGGCTCAGCAGCCCAGAACGCCTGTCAGAGCTGGGCTCGGCAGCCCGGGGCGCCCCGTCGGAGGTGGGCTCTGCAAACCACGAACACCCCTCGGAGATGGGCTCAGCAGACCAGGACTCACTCTTGATGGTCCAGCATCTCTTCTCGCAGTCGTCGGGGGTGAGGAAGTTGTTGGCGTTGCCCAGGCAGCCCCCGTAGGTGAACTCCTGGCAGCTCTGCGTGTACCTGTCGTAGTACCAGCGCGGCACCATGGCGCGGCAAGGGCCGTCGTCGGGGGGCAGCAGGCAGGCGCGCTGCTTCTCTGCGGGAGACACAAGCGCCCGGGGCTGAGGACACCGCGGCGGCGGCCCCGACCCCACGGGGAGCCGCGGAGCCCCCGCTCCTACCTGT